>JAOTRS010149970.1:0-11920 GCA_028565755.1 Dinotopterus cunningtoni | reverse complement strand
AGAACGAAACAATCCAAGATCAGGACAAATCCACAACAATCAAATCCAGCTAACTGAGTTAGCGACGTACGAAGAACAGACCCCTGGTGCCTTGCACCTCCAGGGATGAGGGTTTGATTCCCGCTTCGGGTCTGTGCATGGCGTTTTCATGTTCTTCTCGTGCTTGGTGGGGTTCCTTCTACTGCCAAGATATGCAGATTGGGCTAACTGGCATTCCCAAATTCCCTATAGCGTGTGAATGAGCATGTTAATGTGTGTGTTCCCTGCAATGGATTGGCACCCAGTCCAGGACAAAGTGGTATAGATGATGAGTGTGTGCGTGAGGTAATTAACTGATATAGAGCTTTTATTTTAAATGTATTGTATGGGTCCCACCAAAGCTGCATATTGCTGTCAAGTGAGAGTCTGGCATCTGACCCAATTTTGACCCTGCCTCAAACTTTTAAACTTTTTTTTTTTTTTAACTTTTAAAGCCAATAGAGTGTATCCAGTCACATGCCTGGATGTTGCCATTCCATCACACTAATGGTTCAGCTGTCAGGATTTGTGCAATACATAAGTGATAGACACAAAATCTTCCTCAACTTCCTTAACATTTATTATTTACTCATTAACTTATACTGTTATGAAATGGTAAAAATAGAAATGTAATGAGCTATATGGTTAAAGCAGGACTGAGAAACAATTAGGACATTTAATCATTTATATCATTTATTATTCTGACGATGTCTAATAATATTATTTATTCATAATGTTTACAGAGAGAGAGAGAGAGATGTATGTTGTGTGCTTGGACTGATTTAAAGGTTTTTCTTATTTGTTCTGGTACATATCGATTATTTTAAACAAACTGCAAAACCCATGGCACATTAATAATTATAAAATATTTATAATAATTATAAATAATTAAAAACAGTCTGCTCTTATGTACATTATCAATTGCTTACATCATGTTCATCAAAATGTATTACACTGGTTTTATGTCGAAATAGTTATTCCTCATAAGTTTATTAGTTCATTTCAAGTAATTGCATGCAAAATGGTGAAACCCAGCTGTTTTAATTCATCAAGCATATTTTATATACATTTATATTAGACTTTTTATTTATTGTGAATGTGTCCTGATTCGAATAAACTGCTCTCAGCTGAACTTTATCCCAGTCATCAACTGTCAGTAAATTCAGGTGTTTGTTTTTGTGTGGTTATTTATTTATTTATTTATTTAGTGAAATTTGTAAATGACATGTTAGAACACATGGGTTCACATGGAACATTTTAATATAACACATTAATTTGTGAAAATATGTGGATTATATAACTGTAGATGTTTATTACAGTAAACATGTGGTTAGTATGGATAAGGCAAGTCTAAAAAACAATGTCTAATTATCCTTTAGAGATAGTACAGACAAGTAGATTTGTGTATTCATGATTTTCATATTCATGATGTTGTAATAAGTATATACTTAAATATTGCAAGAGAGGGTGTGCTGTTGTGCTGAAAATATAATCAGAAATATACCTTAAGATTTTGCTATGGTTAAAGGGACATATATATTTATTTGTATAAATTAATTTGTATTACTTAAAATGATAAAATTACATTGTTTTGGTTGTTTCTTTAATAATTAAAAAAGACAGAATTATATAATAGTATAATATTCTAATATAATAGTATTATATAATAATAACTAAAACATTTCGAATAATATCTAAGAATAGACACAATATCAGTCAGTGACTTAAGATGATTGTTAAAAGTGGTAAAAACTGTATGGTAAATCCAATGCTGGACTTTTGCTTTCTTTTCAAACCAATAGTAGGTAAATAGCATTGGTAAGTAAGCACACAATAATAATAATAATAATAATAATAATAATAATAATAATTACTTGAATAAATGTAATAAAGTAAATGTTTAAGGTAATTTTTAAAAGTATTTATTTATTTATTTATTGTAATTGACATCTGTGTTAACTCCAGTGAATGCCTAAATCTGAATTAAGCAAAAATCAAGTTTTCCAAAAACTGCAACATGCTCTGTAATATATGTAATCACAATGTTCTTCGGCTGTTTCACCATTTCCTGTTTGGAGGCTTTAGAATTTCTTCACAGACCTAGACATAAAGGACATTTTAAAATCATTTAGTTATCAATTATATATATATTTTTTTAGGTATCAGTTATCAAAGATTTTGTAGAGTTCTGTTTAAATAGTTATGTTGGCTAAAGTAAACTAAAAATGTTTAAAACTGATTTCCCTTGCAATCATGTACAAATGTTGATAAATGCGTATTAATTACCAAGTACATTTATGAGCTGAAATCCAGCCCACTAAATACATTTTAAATCTGTGTTTGAAAATAAGATAGTAATTTGGACCATAATCAAATTAAAGTAGTCTAAATTGTTCCGCAACCAGCCACTAAAGATCCTCAGAGACATTTTGGCTTAACTTGAATGCTGTTATAATGTCCAACAATATACACAATCATGAGTTAAAACAAATGGAAACATGGTAATAATAGTAGAAGATTGTTCAAATACTAGTAATATTTTAACTCAGGTGGCTTTGTGGTATTTATGTTCCAGCTCTGAAATACAGTCTATTAATCCATGCCGATTCTCTGGGTGATTTGTATTACAGTGCCTTTATCTGCTTGCATATTTTAAAGTCTCTGTAAGAACATCCCCCATATTACTGAGAGTAGTTCTAAATGGAGTACATCTGTTCTACAAAGCAACCCTGTTGTCTGGGGAGACTGAGTACAGTGCAACCTTTGATTGCGAGTAACGCAGTTTGCAAGTGTTCTGCAAGACGAGCTAAGATTTTTAATACATTTTGACTTGAAAAACGAGCAAGTCTTGGTTTACGAGTACCAAGCATTATGTATCACTTATGCGCTTCTTGTTTTGACGCCGAGCGCCACATGATCACAACTGAGTCAATGCTTTTTCTCTCTCTTGCGCTGCGGAATTGTGTGGGTAATTGTCTCCCCTGCTGGGTCTTAGTGCTCGTCTCTCACTGGAATAATCAACATCCGTGCGCACATGTACTGTTTACTATGTGTGTGTGTGAAACTCAAATAAGAGAGGAGAATAAGAGGGGGAGGGGCTGATTCTTCCTCTTCTCTTACTTTAGCTTCACACACATACACAAACACACGCACACACACAGCGCCTGCGCACGTAAACGGAAACACTTCTGTCGGGATTTATTTTTACTTTTTTTAAAGGTGAAGTGCGGGTTATTTTATTTAATTTTTACTTAATCTTTTGTGTTAATGTATTTATTTTTGGGGCTGTGGAACAAATAATTTGAGTTTCCATTATTTCTTATGGGAAAACTTACTTTGATTTCCGAGTGTTTTGGAATACGAGCCTGCTTATGGAACTAATCATGTTCATAATCCAACGTTCCACTATATATGCTTTTAGCTCATCTTAAGCTTTATCTGTGTTCTGCTTCAGGGCTGCTTGAGTACACAGTGTCAGCTCACTGTTATTTCCTAGTGGGCAATAGTCACTGATTTAGTATTTGCTAAGTTAAAACACACTGTTCTTTTAACACCTTAAACTTTCACAACTACAAACATTTTTGTTTTACTTACTGAATGTTTCAGAGCAGTTACTAACACATTCAGTATAGCATGAATTTCTGACAGATAATCAAATGGTCTAAAGGAATAAGTGAAATTGTCACACACACCCGCTCCGTGACCGGCACTAGGACCCGGAAGTAGTACGGTCGCAAAACAAGAAGCATAAAAGGAGACAAGATGGCGCTTCACATCGCTCAGTCAATGAGTTCGCCCATGTCGGTTCAGACTGTTCGTCCACCATTTCGTGAGTACTCACTTTCTTGGGTTTACTTTCTAATTCGAGTGTGTGTTTATAGGACGCGGGTTAAATTTGTGTTTTTCCCTTGCTCCCCTTCTGTGAAAGTCCTTAGACTAATTCGCGTGGTTATCCTGCCTACTCGCTTGCTTCCGCGTTTGGGTTTACCATCCACGCTAAAAAGTCTTCGCTAAGTCTTCTGGTCATCCCGGGTTAGTTCATGACAGAATGACTGAGCCATGAGCGGTAAACCCAGCGGATCACTCGCACCTCTGCGATGTGGTGAACCGGCACGCCTAGTTAATCGACAAGCTAACTGGAGAGCTCGCTACTCTTCGCCGGAGCGTCCGAGACATCGCGACCTTGCGCCGTGAGGTGGCGGAGCTTCAGCAGGAGAATGCGGCCCTCCGTGAGGCTGTCGCTGACGTGGCTAGCCGGCCTCCCGTCGCGGAGGTTGCAACTCCGCCCCCCCTTTCTCCCCCTCCAACTTCTGATGTTTTTCTCTCTCTTCCGGATAAATGGGATGGCACGGACGGGAGGTGTAGTGTTTTTCTAACTGCATTAGATCTGGTGTTCGAGTTTAATTCCACCAAATACTCCACCGATCGATTGCACATTGCACTCCTCGTTTCGTTGCTATCAGGGCAGGCAGCAGAGTGGGCCACGGCAGTCCTTCGTTCTGATTCAGACATCGCCCATTCATATAATGAGTTCACACGTCAGCTGAAATTAACTTTTGAACATCCTGCGGGCGAGGTGGAGACCGACACCAAGCTGTACCACCTGCGGCAGGGAGGATCGTCCATGAGTCGCTATACTGCTGATTTCCGCACTCTCGCCGTGCAGACCACCTGGGGAGACGCCGCTCTCCGGACGACCTACTACGAGGGACTGGCTTCTAGGATCAAAGATGAGTTAGCCGGGCGAGAGCTTCCCGCCACGCTGGAGGGATTAATCCAGCTCGCCCTCCGGATCGACCAGCGTCTTCTCTCTCGTCCGAAGCCAGCCCCAAGAACCCTGCCGCCAGCACCCACCTTCGCCTTCACCACTCCACGATCATCGACCTCCGCCACTTCCACCACCCATGGACATGTCGGTTCTCCACCTCCTGCCGTAGTTAACACCAGAGCCGGTGAACCCATGCAATTAGGACGCGTATCCCTAACCGTGGCCGAGCGTGAACGCCGCTTCTGAGAGGGGCTGTGCACCTACTGTGGGTCAGCGGCACACCACCGAGCAATCTGCCCTCTCCGTCCGGAAAACGCCCAGGCCCGGTGAGGAGGGAGAAAAACTCACCGGGCCCTCTCCAACTCTCCACCACGGCCACCAACACCACCCCTCGTCTCACGGTTCAGGTACACCTCCAGTTTGGCCACAAACAGGTCAGAAGTACTACGTTCATCGACTCCGGTGCCGCAGGTAATTTCATTGACTCTTCTTATGCCAAAGAACTGGGGGTAAAAATTGAGGCGTTATCCCAACCCGTTCATATCATCTCTGTAGATGGTCCGCCCCTATCATCTAGCCCCATCACCACCCAGACACAACCCATCACCCTTATCATCCAGCAACATCGAGAACAGATTCAATTTCATCTGACCTCCATTTCGTCACCACCCATCATCCTTGGACATCCCTGGCTTTTACAACATGACCCTACAACAAAACCGGATCCTGCAGTGGGGGCCGGCCTGCAACGAACTTTGCCTAACGGCATCGGCTGGGACGTGCTCTAGGGAGTCCGAGGCCCCCGGCGTCGACACCAACGCCATCTCTCCTGCCTACCGAGACCTGGCTGAGGTGTTCTGCAAGAAACGCGCCACCCATCTCCCGCCTCATCGCCCCTACGACCTGGCGATCGACCGTCAGCCAGGCTCGGTTCCCCCCCGCGGCCATCTCTACTCCCTCGCACCCACCGAGACATGGGCGATGGAGGAGTACGTGTCGAATGCCCTCCGCCAAGGTACCATCAGGCCCTCCTCCTCGCCCGCCGCCGCGGGGTTCTTCTTTGTAAAGAAAAAGGGGGGTGAACTTCGTCCATGTGTCGACTATCGGGGGCTAAACAACATTACCATCAAGAACCGACACCCACTGCCTCTTACCAACTCTGCCCTGGACGCCCTCTCTGGTGCCACTATTTTCACAAAGTTGGACCTTCGGAGCGCCTACAACTTGGTGCGTATCAGAGAGGGCGATGAGTGGAAGACGGCCTTCATCACCCCCACTGGACATTATGAAAGTCTCGTCATTCTATTCAGACTCTGCAATGCCCTCGCCGCCTTTCAAAGTTTCATAAATGATGTCCTTCGGGACATGTTGGGACGGTGGGCATTTGCCTACCTGGACGATATACTAATCTACTCACGAACAGTTGAAGAACATACCCAACACGTCAGGGCGGTCCTTAAGAGATTGCTCGCCCATCAACTGTATTGTAAGTTGAAGAAGTGCGCTTTTCACGAGCGCTCCACCACGTTCCTGGGCTTTGTCATCTCACCCCAGGGTGTGGCCATGGACCCGCAGAAACTAGAATCTGTGCCTCCAGCGGTCAGGAGCAACGTCATGGAGTGGGGCCACTCTTCACCCCTCTCGGGACACCCCGGCACTAGGCGCACCCTCCAGTTTGTCCAGCGCGCCTTCTGGTGGCCCTCCATGACCCGGGACATCAACAAGTTCGTCCAGGCGTGCCCAGTGTGCGCCAGGGCGAAGACCACCAACCAGCCGACACCTGGAGAGCTCCAGCCACTCCCGGTTCCTCGTCGGCCCTGGACGCACATTGCCGTCGACTTCATCACGGGCCTGCCGACTTCAGAAGGAAAGACGTCATGACCATCGTGGATCGGTTCTCCAATGCCGTGCATCTGGTGGCTCTCTCCGGACTCCCGTCAGCTAAAGACACAGCCGAGCTGATTCTAGAGCATGTAGTCCGCCTGCATGGGTTCCCAAAAGACATCGTCTCGGACAGGGGGCCCCAGTTCACTGCCCGGTTCTGGAAGGCCTTCTGCCGTCTGATCAATTCTACCTGCAGTCTGTCATCAGGATACCACCCTCAGACTAACGGTCAGACGGAGTGGACCAACCAACAACTGGAGCGCTATCTAAGATGTTTTGTCGCCGATCGTTAGCGCTCCTGGGCCCGCTATCTCCTATGGGCTGAGTTATCTCATAACCTTCATGTGTCATCTGCCACAAATCTCAGCCCATTTGAGGTATGCCACGGTTTCCAGCCTTCGATGTTCGAACATCAAGAACCGGAGGTTGATGTACCGTCGGCCCAACAGTTGGTTCGCAGGTGTCGGCGGCTGTGGATACAAGCCAATCAAGCCATCCGACGAGCTAACAACTGCTACACCACCCAACATCGCCATCGACACCCACCGGGACGAATGTATAACGTAGGTGACAAAGTATGGCTGTCCACAAAAAAATCTGCATCTCCACACAGAGTCCATGAAGTTATCACCCCGGTTCATTGGTCCTTACCGCATCACACTCCGCATCAACCCTGTCATCTACCAGCTCCAGCTGCCTGCGGCGCTCCGAATTCATCCGGTTTTCCACACATCTCAGCCGAAACCCTTCACCACTTCTCCTATGGTTCCACCCTCCCCCCCTGCTCCTCCTCCCCGAATCATTGACAGTGGCCCTGCTTACACTGTATGTCGGATCCTCTATTCGTGACCTAGGGGCCGAGGCACCCAGTACCTGGTGGACTGGGAAGGCTACGGTCCCGAAGAGCGATCTTGGGTTCCGGCCCGGTTCATCCTCGACCCCGAGCTTATCAGGGACTACCGTCGTCGGGTATCCTCCACCCCAGACGTCGGGAGTCGGTCCTGGACAGGGGGGTACTGTCACACACACCCGCTCCGCAACCGGCACTAGGACCCGGAAGTAGTACGGTCGCAAAACAGGAAGCATAAAAGGAGACAAGATGGCGCTTCGCTCAGTCAGTGAGTTTGCCCATGTCGGTTTAGACTGTTCGTCCACCATTTCGTGAGTACTCACTTTCTTGGGTTTACTTTCTGATTCGAGTGTGTGTTCATAGGACGCGGGTTAAATTTGGGTTTTTTTCCCTTGCTCTCCTTCTGTGAGAGTCCTTAGACTAATTCGCGTGGTTATCCTGCCTACTCGCTTGCTTCCGCGTTTGGGTTTACCATCCACGCTACAAAGGGCTAACCGCTAATCGCTAAGTCTTCTGGTCATCCCGGGTAAGTTCATGACAGAAATCAAAAACAGTAGTCATACATAATTAAAATCGCAACAAAAAATTCATAAAAAATTCATAAAATCATATTGTGTTTTCTCTTTCTCTCTCTCTCTTTCTCTCTCTCCTTTTAAAAGACAATTTTGGGCTAAATTTTAATCTGTTGTCAAATAGGTACACTGCCTGGCCATAAAAAGAAGACACACACTATAAGATTTCATTCAATCACCGTAAGGTTTGAATACAACATGCAATGCTCTTTCTCTTTCACAATTTGCGTTCTGGAATATGTTTCTGCCATCAGAGAAGAAATATTCCATAGATGTGTGTCTCGGCATGCGCCTGTGATGGACATGCGCCCAAATCTGTTATCGCTCCTCACTCACTCCGTATGCAACCTCCCCCCGACCCTTCTGAAGGTGCGCAAAGGAGGTGGGGCTGCCAGGCAATAATAAGCATTAACAGACCTCAGGCTTTCTCCACATTATAAGAGCAAAGCAACGAGTCGCGCGGTGGATTGTTAGAGAGTTGCATGCAAGCTGGGCGATGTTACATGTTTGTGGTGCTGCCTGTTCAAAAAGGGTTGAACCTGTTACAACATGATAGCCTGATCATTCAGTTCATTCAGGCCATCAGCTAGCTTTGTTCCATTGGCACAGAATGTTTCTGACCCTAGACCTGACCAAATGCAGCAATCCCAGATTATAATACTGCCCTCACAGGCTTGTACAGTTGTCACCATGCATCATTGGTTCTTGCTCCTAAACTCATCAGACCACATTTCTTCCACAAAGTTGACAGTTCAGCAATATACTTCCAGGTTTTCCAGATTTCAGTATCTTCAAAATTCCTTAGGTATTATCTTTTCTAGATGCACCCCAATAATTACTGTATTTAATACAGTAAATCTTTGATGCAAATTTTAAAAGCAGTCAGATTTTAAATTGTTTAAATTGATTTAAAGTTTGCTGTACTGTAGCCTAGCTGTTGATCAGCTCATCCCAAACTATCTACCATTTCATCAACCATGCCTTTTTATGTTATTTCATTAAAATGATTTATTGTAAGTAAAGTGATATTGGGAACATTGCATACAGCAACTGAACATTTACATTTCTAAGTCTCTTTAACAGCATCTCCCATATCACTAAATGTAGTGTAACTGTAGTGTGATTATTTCAGTTTCCATAAGCAATACTGTTGTCAGGAGAGATTCTGTACACACTTTTAGCTCATCTTACCTTCATGTGTTTTACCATAAAATGCAATTGTGACGGCGGGCTTAAAGCCAGAACTCTACAAAGCGCTATCACTTCTCACTCGAAGGGAAAACCACAGCGGCTGGTCGCTGATGATTATCTACCCTCTTGCAATCGACGGCACACTATAAAAGGCTCGCGACTGGAGCGCTCGGTGAGTAAGATACAACCGATGTCTCTAGTAACGCCTGTTTCCTCTCCCCCTTCAGACAGAGGAAAGAAAAGCTGTAGGAATGCGGGGTCTAGCCTCCTTACGAGATATGACGGAGGCGCTAGAATGTGCCCTGGCGACACTCTCGATAACGCCGGAGAAAAAGGGCTTTCCAGTTAGAAGTCCACCCCGCTACCTGCCACCTCATTGCCGCGAACCTCCCCCGCCGCTACGTCGCGCGGATACGCCACAAGACGAGCCCATGCCTACTGAACCGGACCTAAGCAGAGCCGCCTCATCCCGTGGAATCTGGGCTGACAGCCACATGGGAAGCAACATGTCAGCACCTACGCACTGGGTTAAAATCGGCGGAGCCCCACTTCCAGCGCTTATCGACACGGGAAGCGCGGTTTCACTAATCCGTCCCTCGATCATCCCGATCGTCGCTTTTTACCGTCGAGGATGAGCAGGGGAAATATGAAATAAAGGCCGGCGTCATGCCTAATTTACCTGTGCCTCTAATTCTAGGTCGAGATTAGCCTAGGCTGAGTTTGCGGAAACACGGGGAAAAAAAGAAGCACATTCCGCAAAGAAAAAGCCGTCAGAGACCAGATTCTCCCCAACCAGCGTGGCTGGCCCAGACAGCGGATGACGGCGCGGACGCGGAGACAGAAGGTGAGACAAATAACCCATTTGACCTCTCTTTCACTTTGTCGCAGCAGGTGCAGAGAGGGGGTAACTTCGCACAGCTACAGCGGGAAAACCCCCGGCTAAGAAACTGCTGGACCCAGATAATGGAGGTAGAAGGGAAAGCCGAGGCGGGCGATCAAAACAGAAACACGACGGGGTTTCTGATCAAAAACGGCCTGCTGTATTACCGCACGGAAAGGCGAGGTGAGTCATGCGATCTCCTTGTAGTACCACAAGGAAAAACAGAAGCGGTCATGCACCTCGCTCACTCGCATCCCCTGGGAGGATACCTCGGGACAAGAAACACGGTAGAGAAAATCCATGACCGTTTTCACTGGCCGGGATTGGAAGCGGAAGTCAGGAATTTCTGCCAGCGGTGCCCTGAGTGCCAGAAAACGGCGCCGCGAGAACCGGCACCCGCCCCACTGATACCACTACCCATAATCGACGTGCCCTTCGAGTGCATTGGCATGGATCTCGTAGGCCCACTAACCAAGTCGTCAAAGGGACATGAATACCTGCTGGTAATAGTGGATTATGCGACGCGCTACCCGGAAGCAGTTCCGCTGAGGAAAGCGACTTCAAAGAACATTGCGAAAGAATTAATTACACTGTTCAGTCAGGTAGGCTTACCGAAGGAAATCCTCATGGACCAGGGCACACCGTTTATGTCAAAACTGATGTCGGACGTCTGCCTGCTTATCACCCGCAGACTGACGGCTTAGTGGAGCGGTTTAACCAGACGCTAAAAAAGAATACTACGGCGAGTAGTAGATGAAAGCGGACGAAAGTGGGCCAGCTGCTCCCCTACGTCCTGTTGCAACACGAGAAACACCACAAGCATCTACTGGGTTCACACCGTTTGAGCTGCTCTTCGGACGCAGACCAAGAGGCCTGTTAGATGTAGCGAAGGAGGCGTGGGAAGAACAGCCGTCGCCGTTTCGGTTAGTTGTGGAATACGTACAAACTCTACAACAGAAAATCAACCACGACTTACCAATCGTGCACGAACACATGGAGCGAGCACAAGCGGAACAAAAAAGAGCGTACGATCGACCGGCAAAACCCCGTGAGTTCCAGCCAGGGGACAAAGTGCTGCTATTACTCCCCAGCGCCAACTTCAAATTTCTAGCCCGGTGGCAGGGTCCGTACACCGTCACAGAAAAGATCGGACCAACGAACTACCGCCTGCTCCAGCCGGGTAAGAGAAAACAGACGGAACTCTATCATATTAACTTATTAAAAAGATGGGTTGAACCATTACCGCCTGTTTCAGCGCTCGCTGCTTTCTCGCCTACAGGAAAAAGTCGGGAGCTAATAGATTACGAGGAGGAGCTGACCAACATGCAACATCAGGAGCTGAATGAGTTAGTGGATCAGTTCCAAGATGTGTTCTCCAGCGAACCGGTGCTGACCCACCTGGTACGACATAACATAAAAACACTACCCGGGGTGATCATAAGACAGAGACCATACTGAGCCCCGGAGGCCCGCCGTCGTGTCATCGAGGCAGAAGTACAGAAAATGCTTCGAGAGGGCATTATAGAAGAGTCGACGAGTCCCTGGTCTAGCCCCATTGTGACAGTACCAAAGGCCGGGTCCGTCCGCTTATGTAATGATTTCCGCAGGCTCAACCAGGTATCAGAATTTGATGCATACCCACTGCCACGAGTGGATGATTTAATAGACAGACTGGGAAAGGCCAGGTTTGTATCCACGCTGGATCTCACGAAAGGCTACTGGCAGGTAGCCCTAACACCAGAAGCAAAGGAAAAAAC
>JAOTRS010149947.1:0-11923 GCA_028565755.1 Dinotopterus cunningtoni | reverse complement strand
CACACACCCCCACCCCCTCTCGGCTTCATACACACACACACACACACACACACACACACACACACACACACACACACTCATGCCGATCTTATTCATCTATTTATCTACAATCCAAAGAACTCCCTACATACAGGAACAGTTGTTCATAACATTACACGTGTCCATAAGACATAGAGGTCTAATTCTCCACAGAGTCCTAAATCACGACGTATTATTTTCTCTACAAACATGAGATGTGTAAAGTCTGGTGAGTGTGCGCTACCACTTACTTTCCTCACACTTACACACACTCACATACGCACACTCCACACAAACACAGGCCAGTTCCCGTCCGACAGTAACGCATGTGCATGAGGTCAGAGCCCCATCTACCATCTTTATCTAACAGTGGATCTCATCTTTATCTACACACACACACACACACACACACTAACACACATGCACAGTGTCGCTTACTGGTAGTTGTGATGTAATCACTGGGCTGTTTAATTAATGCTTTCTTCATTTAAGACTTTTTTCGTATCAGAGCTACAACTTTTTAAGACTTTAATGGTCCACCGTTTGTCTCTTTAAGCCATACGTAATCTTTCAAAGCCTTCCGTAGTCAGTCGTAGGCAGCTGGTGATGTTGATAACTGTGAGGAATTGTTCATATTAAAATCAGTATCATTTATGAGGTAAAGAACAGTAGAAATTAATAATTTTAAGTCAATTCATACATGAAATTTTAAGCTTTTTGTCTAGTCTTGTTAAGTGGCAGCGACAAGTAACCAGCCGATCTGCATACATCTTGACACAGGTTTTACACCAGAAGCTCATCTTGTTGGATTTTGCACATTGGCTAGCAATTGAATCACCACTGAGCCACCTATGCTCTATAATGTAATGTTATATAATATAATATGTCATAATATAATACTACCATCTACTGTATCAATATGACTGTAAATGATGTGTTACTGTATGCTGATCATGCTACTTCCACAGAGCACTTTTCTTTATTCATCCTTCATTTACTTGTGATTACCTGGTATAGACAGCAGAAGACAGTCGGACATAAATAATATAGATAAATGACAGTAAATAAATAATAACAATCACTCACTCACTCACTCACTCACTGTATATCCTGCTTTATCCTGTATACAGGGTCACAGGGGAGCCTGGAGCCTATCCCAGGAGACACACACTCACACACTACGGGCAATTTGGGAGCTCCTGTTAGCCTAATCTGCATGTCTTTGGACTAGGAGGAAACCGGAGTACCCGGAGGAAACCCACCAAGCACGGGGAGAACATGCATGCAGACCCGAGGAGGGAACTAAACCTCGAACCTGGAGATGCATGGCGACAGTGCTAACCACTAAGCCATCATGCCACCTTAACACTAACAATATTAAATTAATAAAAAATGAGAATAATGAATAACACCAAACAAAACAAAAACAATAAACAGAATATCCGACCTGCAAATATAACCCCCTATAACTCAAACTATAATTTGATTTAATCCTAATTTACACTATGTAAAGTAAACATTTTTATTTAAAATTTCAAATGACTAGAAATTTAATACACCTTACTGTATCATCCAAAAAACAAGTATCTGATTATACTAATGTCTCACACTGTGTCTCCATTAATGTAGACCACAAAAGGTCTGGATTACAGTAATAAATGCTTATTTATTAATACCGTATGCAATTATCGGGAATAGCAGCCAGGTTATCCTTCAGGAACACTTTACTATAATCTTTATCTCACATTGCCGACTGTAAACACCCAAAAGTAAATTCTATCAGATATCATAAGACATTTTACTATGGTATGCTATAGTACATACCATTATGTTACCATGGTGCTGCAGACATTACCATGTTAGGCACTATAGGAGTCCCAGGGTAGGTACTAATGCACTACAGGCGGTGTGTACTGCAATACTTTGGTGAATACAATGGAACTTATTGGTTACCACAGTGGCTTTGATTTTGAAGATTATGGTCTGTTTGTACATAATGTGCAATATTAGATATGTCAGTACAGTACATACTGCTGGTATTGTATAGCACAGGCAGGAACATATTAGACATAGAAAATGGCATGCATTAGAGGAAATTAAATTGAAATATATATGATTAAAAAGGGCAACATTGTACGTTTGTAATTGATGATAATTTAATTATAATTCAACAGCATCACAGCTACACAGCTGCAGGACTTGCCATCCACCCTGCTGCTATCAGTTTATTTAGTAAAGACAGAGAGATGGAGAGATGGAGAGAGAGAGGGATGTGAAAAGGGTGTTTGTGAAGACAGAGACTCGTCTCTATAAACATTTCATCTTGTCTCTCTTTTTGTCTCAGTCCAAACACAGCACAGTACCACACCTTCAGAGCGTCACTTTACATCCTGGCATTACTCAGATTTTCTGCTGAGTGTGTGTGTGTGTGCGTGTGCGTGTGTTTGTGCTAATGTGTGCGTGTGTGTGTGTGCGTGTGTTTGTGCTAATGTGTGCGTGTGTGTGTGTGTGTGTGTGTGTGTGTGTGTGTGTGTGTGTGTGTGTTAAGGGGCGGTTTTGTGGCTTCTGTCATAGGCTTCATCTATGTATAAGGTGGTGTGTAAAGGCAAGTAGAAATTGGGTTACACTGGGTTGTGTGTGCATGTGTGTGTGTGTGTGTGTGTGTGGTAGATTATAAGTGACAGAGGTGCGGCTGACTTTTCTGAGAAGCATGGCTGATGTAAACACATGGAGGTTCCCAGTTCTGTGTTTACGGTTAGAAGTGAGTCGGCACTCTCCTCACACACACACACCCTCGCCCCCCACACACACACTCAAACACATATCTTAAACACGCATGCAAAATTCCTTCTCCCTTAGATATTTATGCTTGTCATAATGCACACACACACACACACACACACACACACACACACACACACACAGATCTTACACATACACACAATTTTTTTTCTCTTAGATATCCCTGTTTACCACAACTCTCTCTCTCTCTCTCTTTCTCTCTCTCTCTTTCTGAGGCCTCCAGACACACTGGATTTTGCCACCATAAATCTTCAGCCTCTAAAGACACAAATAATACCATAGCACGGTGTGTATATTACTGCAGTCAGATTCATTTAAAAGTGTATTCAAATGGTAATTGCTTCAAAATGTTAGCATGTGTATGATTTAATTATTAAAAATGTCCCATCCCCATTTCCACTCTTCCCAGGATAGGATATCACACTGTTCGTGACCCTTGTCAGCATAACACACTTATAGAAGACAAATTAAGGAATATTTCATACATACATCAATTTGAACTATTCGCTCAATCTTTGTCCATATGGGCAGTTTAGGGATATTCACACACAAACACACACACACTGCTGATGCATCAGATGCTCTACATAAAATGGAAATGATTTTACACACACACACACACACACACACACACACACACACACACACACACACACAATGTGATGAGAACTTACAGGATTGGGACCAAACAGCTGTGTGTTCATAAGAAAACCACTTGTTACTGAGACTCGTTAATAAAAAAAAGGCTTAAATTTGCAAGAGAGCATAAAGAGTGCACTTTGGAGCGATTGGAAAAGGTCATGTGACCTGATGAGTCCGGATTGACCCTATTCCAGAGGTATGGGCGTGTCGGAGTAAGAAGGGAAGCACGTAAAGTGATGCACCCATCATGCATAGTCTCCATGTCAAAATAGGGACGGGAATCACCGGGGGACACCCGATACGATATTATCACGGTACATATAGGATACAAATTTGATTTGTATCGCGATTATTAGTCACATTTGTATAAATATCCCGATCGATATATTTAATTTATTATTGGTTTGGTTTTGTTTAAATTCTAAACAAATAATTTGCTGCGCTGTGTGATACTTATGGGTATTTATTTATTTTTAAAAAAAATTGGGGGGGGATTTTTCCCCGATTTTCTCCCTACTTTAGTCGTGTCCAATTCCCCCCGGTCACTAGGGGTCTCCCACATGGGTCACCCCTCCCCTCTGAGAGAGCTCGGCCAATCGGCTCTCCCTAGACCTCCGGCTGCGAGAGGTTACAGCATCACCCGGGAATCGCACTTTACCACTGCGCCACTCGGAGGCCCAGTTATGTTAACGTACGATTGTAGAGGGACCACCTCAAATGCAAGCATAAATGAAAAATTTAAGCTTAAATGCAAATGAAAAATATAGATAAAAAGTGTCAATCTTTCGATACATGCGAAACCTAACTGAATCGATATTTTCCCCATCTCTACTGTACAAGTCTCTGGAGACAGTGTTATGATCTGGGGTTGCTTCTGTTGCTCAGGTCGAGACTCAGCAACGTAATGTGGCAATAAAATGAAGTCAGCTGACGGTTATCACATCTGTGGAGGTTTTTTTTCCCCCCTGATGGCACTTAACATATTCCAGGATTTAAATAGTGAAAAAGTGGTTTTGGGAGCACGAGAAATCATCATCATGCATGAACTGGACACGAGATTGTGTGCTGTAATCAAAGCTAAAACTGGCTCAATGAAATAAAATTTTATTTATTTATTTTTTAACTTAATGGTAAAATGTTCTGGGTTCCCCACATTGTTAAAGCACATGATTGCACTACTGTATACTCTATATAAGTGAGACGTTTAGATAATATCAGCCCATTTCTAATGGAAATGTTTTCTCTCCCTCTACCAACACTTTGCATTTATCGCAATTTCCAGTTCATATTTCAGACACTTCCTGTTGGACCGCGCTGCTGCGAGCGATGTTTGAGTTCTCGTGCCTGATTAACTACGGGGTCAATTTTCTGTAACTCTTCTGTAACTCGGCTCCATCATGTAGCAGATGGATTCACTCCAGAGGGAGCGTCTCCATAAAAGACCCTTCAGGTGCACTCGTTATCTACTCGCTCAGATGTGACGGACCTCAACCCAGCACACACACACACACACACACACACACACACACACACACTAACAGACACAAACATGGGTGTCGGTATGTGTGTGTGTGTATATATGACATGCTGTGGTGTATGTAGCCTAGGGCTGGTTGTTTCAGCTGGCTGCGGAGTAACGCTGGGCTGAGCGGTGGGGTGTGTGTGTGTGTGTGTGTGTGTGTGTGTAGGCATGCTGAATAAGGTCTTGTTTGTATTCCAAGCCTCTAGCGAAGGAGAAACGAGACCTGCGTAGCCTCCCTGGAGATTTCCCCTCTTCTCACCTCCCACCCGACGCCGTGTGAGCGCAGTCTTGTTGTTTTGCTTTTTTTTCTTTTCCCCCCCAATTTTTACGCATTTCATTTACACACGAAGCAGACCGTGATGCAGCCTCCTCTAGTCGGAGAACTCGCACACGTGATATATTTCATACAACGAAGAAAAATCAGGATCGAGCGATCACCAGGATGAATCCTTTTGCTAGTAATGTGTCGTATAGCACCAGGCCGTTGAATTCTCGAATCCGATTGGTCCAAAGATGATGATGATGATGATGAAGTAAGGAAAAACAGATGACTGAGTGTATATAATCCCCACCAGAACTGCATCATTTTTGTGGTTGTTTCATTATACTATACCGATTTTCCAATTATTACCATGTTTAATTTGTTAATTAATTAATGATATGTCACACATTTTCTACGGTTCACGTTTCCTCCAATCTTCCAGCGCGGCTCGACTAGTCACATCTAGACTGTTTTCTGTTCTTATCATCTTCTCATTGAAGTGTTCCGGCACCGAGGTGGTGGAATGAACCATGAACGGCTCTAGATGTCCGTACAGCCGAGTCGCTGGCAAACTTCAAGTGATCCGTCTGTTTCTTAGGTATTTGGGTTAACTTCCCTCCACCTTACCTAAAAAAATAATAATAAATAAATAAAAAATCCCAACAGTGTTTGACTGATGGTACGAGGTGCAGTTATAAAATTCATATTATTGAATGAAAAAAAATAAGGGGGGGAAAATTGCCCAAGTTACATGCCAGCCCATTCACCTCACCAAACGGTTTTGGGGCGATCTGGGGTACAAAATTTCGCCTCTTCCCCAGTACCCCCCCGACATTGCACCCAGTGACTTCCTTTTCTTCCATCACTTGAAAAAACCACTTCAGCGACAACAGCTTAAGAGCCATAAAGAAGGGGGTCTCCACCAGCTCATCCGTCGTGTGTGTCGCCTTAGGTGGAGGATGTGGAGGGACTAAACTCACAACCCATGTTCATCTTCATTGCATTATTTATTTATTTATTTTTTAGCAATAATAATAATACATTTTTCACATTTTTATGAAAGCCCTACGTACTGTACTTCTAGTGAACCAGGGTTAGGATAGATATACTGTATATAATGATGGAAACTTTACAGCACTTGGGTAAGTCGCTCTGGATAAGAAGAGTGCCTGCTGAATGCTTTAAACGTAAATGCAAATATTCACGGTTGGATTTAATGTTGTGGAATTTCTGAGTGACTAGTTAGTTCCTGTTCTCGCTTACGTTGTAGCTGCGATAGACATCATTCCCCCTTTTCGCCCTCTCTCTCTCTCTCTCTCTCTCTCTCTCTCTCTCTCTAAACACTGCAAAGTGCCACGACCGTTATCCAAAGCGCTGACTCTCCAGACTTCCTCCATAATATTCTATAAATGTCCCCTAACGACTAAAAACACCACCTGCCAATGATTATACGTTTTTTTTTTATATCCATTTATTTTTAATCTTAGATTTATGTGCAGCTTCTGCCATCCAAGTCTGTGCGAGTGTGCTGTTACTATAGAAACAATAACATATTAGAATGACTGCATTCATTTGAATTTCATTGTTATATTTATGTTACAGCTGAAATGAGTTTCCCAGGTCTTTCTGACCGTCGTTTCCGCCTGGAACATAAATGACATTACAGCTCATTTACACGAATTAGTAATGTCTACATACACCGATCAGCCATAACATCAACACGATGTAACAAAAACATTGATTGATTATCAATTATATACCACACGGATCAGGGGCACCCAAGGTTCATATATGCCTGTGGGGGGGCAAAGCCCAACCCGGCCGGTCTGATCTCACAGAAAAGCCAATGCAGCACAAAAACGCTGAGAAAAAGTCAATGTTGGCTACGATAGAAAGGCACCACAAGGTCACCAAAGTGCCCAACATCCATGAAATAAATAAGTCTGATCCACAGTGGACCCACTCCACGACCCACAGCACCCAAAAAGATGCCAGCCTCCCCAGAGGACACCACCAGTGGTCTTTTTGAAGGGCTAGAGCCATGCGAGTTATTGCCACAGGAGGGTCTTTAGGATGGAGACGTTTGCACTTAATGTCCTTTTTTTGTTGTTTTTTTTTGTCTTATGTCAAAAAGAGAGAGAAAAAAAGATCTGTTTATAGCTGCCATGACGTAAGTGATAACAGGAACTAACTAGATTTGTTTTAAGGAAGTTCCTTAAGATTTAACGTCAATTGTTCTTTGTTGAGAAATTAAAAATCTTTGGGAACTTGGTGTAGTACTAAGACCGTGCTGTGACCTGAGCGTACTCTAGTTCTGTCTGAAAGCTAATGCACTTGTTTTAATCCGTCATCGTTCCCAAGTTAGATATTTTCCAGTAAGGGTATAATTTATTCCTCTTTTTTTAGCGGTTTGCTAGAGATTGCACTTTTACTGGATGTTGTGTTCCTTTGTGTGCAGCTTTGACTCCTGCTTTTCCCTTTAATAGTTTTCCGAACGCGTCTGATCCGAACTGCTCGTAGTCGGGTGGCGCGGCTTTAAACGAGTCGCCTGTCACCTCATCTAGTTCTCTTTCTTTCCCTACATGAGGATGGCCAGGCGGGTGACTCGCGCTGTGCCCAACTTTCCATTTCCTGCGTGATGTCATGTGGATAGGGCAAGTCACACTGGTGTGATTCAGCGGGCCGCACGCTGCCCACTCCACCCCTGTCCTGTAAAAATGGCCATATTCAATAAGTGCACTAGAGCATAGCTAAAGGGCTTTTCATTTTTCAAAGAGCTCTAATTACTGCCGCTCAGTACCGCTACTGGCGTTGGTATTGGCTTTAAAGATTTTCCATGTTATTTTTTTTTCCCCCCAACGTCAATTAGATCAGAGTTTTGATGCAGCACATGTTTTTTTTCTTTCTATTTTCCTTTTTTTTTTTGGGGGGGGGGGGGTGTTTTCACCATGAAATGATAGTGTTGAGAAGTTGTTAGCATCATGCTTGCTTCAGTGAACACTCACCGCACTGTGTTTTAAAACAACCGGGTGCAGCTGTTGCCCAGGTGCTTTAGACGGTTGGGTTGCCCGAGTGTCGGCTGGGTTTCGTGCACTCGCACCGTTTGTGCCTCGGATCCTGAGCGCTGACAGAAACATTGAAAAAAGGCTGGAGAACGTCTGACTGACATTGAAGCTGTGTGTTAGGAAAAGCTGACATTTCCGAAATCTAAAAGAGCCAAAAAGGATGAGAACACTGACGCTTTGACCACCTTTAATGCATAATTCACAAATGTAATATGAACTGAAGTTTGCATGTTCTTCTCATGCTCGGTGAGTTTCCTTCAACAGTCTATAAAGATGTCCTCTAAGTTGGTCAGTTTCCAGATTACCCGTAGTGAATGGTGCATGTCTGTATGTGTGCTAGTGCACTTTACAAAGTCTACCCTGCCTTGTGCCCTGGGGTGGGCTACGGAACCCATGTGACCTTACAGGATAAATGGATGTCACATAATATAATATGATGTGATCATTTAGAACTTATTCTTCTGCTTCTGAAAAAGAGTGCCATTTCGAGAAAACAACTGTACAGTTTCGTAGGGGTCAGTGCCAGAGTTTGCATGTTCTCCATCCATGCTTGGTTTCCCTCCACAGTCCGCCAAGACATGCGGATTAGCCTAACTGAAATTCCCAAATTGCCCAAATGTGTGTGTGTGTGTTTTGTGATGGATTGGCACCCTGTCCAGGGTGTACCCCACCTCGTGCCCCAAGTCTCCTGGGACAGGCTCCAAGCCCCCGCAACCCTGTATACAGGATAAAGCGGTATAGATGATGAACGTACAGCTACTTACTAAAAATATCAATTTGGATTTAGTGTTGAAATGTACAGTATAGGCCATAACTAGTTTCATAGTTTCACTCATTTTAATTAGAAACCTTTAGCCTGAAGCGCGAGGAACAATTGTCATTTTATATGTATTATGTATTTGTTTTCATAATTGCACTTAGTTTTATATATATTATTGTTTTTATCTTTTTTGTGAAAAATGGCATCAACTTTGGATGAAAAGGTAGAGCTCATGCTTCTCGGTACTCTCCTTGGTTCCTGACTTTGTAGACAACCTGTTTATCGAGTATACCGCACTGTGCTAAAGTCTTAAGCCGGCCTTTGTTTCTTCATATTATGTTAGAATGAAATGATGTAGGTTAAATGAAAGAAACAGGAACAAATGTTTTCCTGCGAAGATGCAATTTAAAAACTGCTTATGTAACAGCCTCAGCAGCGACCTCATTTCCCCTCTCGTCTGTTCCAACCACTCAGCATTCAGCATCAGCAGTGTACTAATCACCGGCCTGATCATCTGTCATCATCTGCACCTTTTTCTCACTGGTTCATGCCTTAAGTTAGTTTTTTTTTTTTTTTTTTTTAAATTTAATGCTTGCATGACTCATAGGTCACTGAGTGGCTTAACAAAACAAAAAATGTCCCTCTGAAACTCTCAGGTACAGGGACTGGACTAAACATGCGGGACAAAAACGTCCTTCAGGAAGCCTGGACGACTATTCCTCAAGACTATACAAAAAAAAAACAAGAAAGTCTGTCTCTTTGGAAGCAGAATATGAAGAAATGAGGGAAAGACTTTTTTTGCACAGTACTGTACATTCAGCCTAGCGTGACTAACCGTTCGCAGACCAGTATCGCACGTGCGTTTAATCTCATTCGCTACACGGGCTTAGGAACTACACCGCACGTAAACCCGAGCTAAAGTCTCGCGAGCAGTCTGCCTTAATTAAATTGTAGGGAAAAAATTGTCATTTTCATGCTGGAAAAAAAGCTCTTGTTAAATGAACAGCGCAAATAAATAACAACAAAAACAAGATGAAGCAAATGCAAATTGCACAAACTAATAATGCATATTATAATATAATATATGAGTCATGTTCTAAATTCTCGTTTGCTTTTCTTTTCTTTGAATTTGATTAAAGAGTATCTTTCAGGACCGAACTACAGATTTTTGGCGTTGTCTGTTTAAAGTAGTGCATCGTTTAATGGTTTTAATCAGTACGGAACAAAAAACGGCAGTGCTGTTGACTTCAAGGTCGACGTCAGCTAGCTGACCCAAATGAGACTGTTTTGGGAGAAACACGAACATTCTCCGTCTCTCTCTCTCGCTCTCTCTCTCGCTCTCAGTGAGCGATCAATTCCGAGTTTGGGGGTCAGGGAAAATATTTGTGTTTCTTGTCAGTGGGGTTAAGCGAGGAGGCTGAGTTATGTTGGAATCAGGCCGTGCTTTGTGCAAAACGCAGGAATACAGGAGCGGCTATATTTACACTGAGTAATAAAAAGGGCATGCGCGTGAAGAAGAAAAAAAACAAACTAGCGACACACACTATTGTAGCGTCAACGCATCGAACTCTCTGTAATAAAGTTCCTCAGGCGAACGTGAGCAGCATACAGACCTGACTTTTTTTTTTTCTTTTTTTTTTTTCTTCCCCTCTCTCTGTCTTTGTTCCTTCTGTAATTAAGTCTGTGAGTGATGACAGTTGGGTGGATTAGGAAAAAGAAAAAAAAAACGTAATGAATGAATTTTTTCGTTACTTACAGTAAATGTTAGTAGGCTAAAGACTGGGGGGATGTCCATATGGCCAACATCTGTCCGTTGTCTTTGATTTATATTCATGTAAACGTGTTTTTATACGTGTTTTACAGTGAGGGTGTGTGTGTGTGTGTGAGAATGTACACACATGGTATTTGCTAAAAGCCAGGTGAGGTTCTAGTTCAGGTGTAGAATACAGTATACAGCAGTGGCCAAAAGTATTAAGCCAATGTACAGTATCATAGCTCTCTCCCTGTGCACAGAACCGGTGATGGTCACTAATTAGTGTACGTCTCGTCTATCTGGCTGAAGAGTCGTGCTAATTAGAATTAGCTGGTTTAATAAATGGATGGAACAGATATGTGGGGTGATTGTACTCTCTGAAACCGGGGTGTCCACCCCTGCACGAAAAATGGCTAAAACTCAGGAATGTGAATTGGAAACATCTGAGATGTATTACTGTACCTGATCTTTAGGAAGCATTCGAGCAGCACAGATTCAAGCGGGCAAGGTTTACTTTAAGAATTAAAGAGTTGCTCCTAAATATTGATTGTTTTTTCACTGATTTTCATTGATTGTTTTTTCACTTTTTCATTCTTACTTTGATTGTCATTATTTAAAAAAAAAAAAAATGAACCTGTTATGTGATGCACATCACAGCAGTTAACACTGTGGCCGTGGGACGTGGGGTCGCGGGTTCCGTTTCCGGCTCGGGTCTGTGTGCCTGGAGTTCACATGGTCTCAGCGTGCCTGATGGGTTTCCTCTGGTCTCTTCCCAAAGTCCTAGGACATGCATGGCAGTCTAATTAGGCTTTGCCCGTAGTGGATAAATGCTCGTGCCCTGTGATGGATTGGGACACCTTCCGGGGTGTACCCCGCCTTGTGCCCCGAGTCTTCTGGAATGGGCTCCAGTCTTCCGACAACCCTGTACGGGGTGAATGAGTGAGTGATTGAGATAAATGGGAATAGATTCCCATTTATCTATAGATAAGATAGGTGTGTGTGTGTGTGTGTGTATATGTGTATGTGTGTGTGTGTGTATGTGTGTGTATGTGTGTGTGTGTGTATGTGTGTGTATGTGTGTGTATGTGTGTGTATGTGT
>JAOTRS010149934.1:0-11924 GCA_028565755.1 Dinotopterus cunningtoni | reverse complement strand
GTTCAGGTGAGCATCCGCGTCACCTGACCGAGGTGCCTTCTGGGAAACTGAGTCTACAAACAAAAACTACAAACAAACACATTGCCCTCTAGTGGTGAACCCTCACAGCTATAAACCGTAGAAAAAAATATTAAAATCTGTAAAATATACAGTATAATGAGTGCAATCCCGTACAACCAATAACATTGCTACCGTATTTTTTATGGTAAATTTTTGGCAAAATTACGTTTTTTTACCCTAACATTTACGGTTTATTTTTTACAGAGCAGATATTTTTCTAATTTTTAAACTCTATTAACAAAGGTTTAGTAAAATATAAACGAATGCTTCAGTATATTAGTAACAAATACATTCTCTGAGAGTTTATATGTTACATCCATAACTTTTTTTAATTTTACTGCAATAAACCATATTTTCATATGTTTTTAACTGTTAAATTAACTTTTAAATTTTTACTTTGTAAAACTAATTACAGTTTTTCATTGTTAATTCTACGATTATCCCAAGTTTTGTGAAATACGGTTTTATTCTGTAGCATTTATACAGTATTTTACTGTTAAAATTACGGACATTTTTTACAATGTAGACTATTGGTCTAAATTTTGTTCACAGATATCCAAACACTTTCTCCATACAAGTCTTTGATAAATAACCCTCAAGACCACAAAAAAAATGCAGTGATGCATCCATTTGCAATCCATGCTGATTACAGCTGATCATTCCACTGCATGGCCTATAAAAGGGCTAAGGAACCCCAGACTGGTGAGTAGGTATTTTTCACATGATGCATTTACGTCTTCTATGCCTGCAGATTATGAAAGTTCGGGAAACACTTCGCCAAGAAGGAAGCAGTCTGCCTCCTGCTCCATTCCATGCACCTCACCTGCTTGGCTTGCCATGCAACGATCATGAACTATGTCAGTGGGTCTGTGGACCTTTCTTGGGCAACCCCATAGAGCAATTGAGGCTTCAGATAGCTTGTCTGAGTTAGTGTTAATCTTGTCAACAAAAATAATGATGGAAAATATTAATTAATGTCATTTTTCCTATGACTAAGATGAGACGATGATGAGACGTCATGAATATCAGTAAACAGTGATAGTGACTAAATCAGCATGCAATATTGTTGACGCTAAAAGACAAGACTTTAATGTGGCTTTAAAAAATCAAACCGAATAAAACATTTGTCTTTATTTTTGTCAACATTAAATTTTGTCCTAATCCACTGCAATACAGTATTCATTCATTATGGCATGAGCAGCAATATTTCCCAGGTCACAGCGCGCGGCATATCAGGAGTAGTTTGCGCACACAGTGACGGGATGTTACAAGCTCAGTCATCTTTAACTCTTTGTCATGACAGCAGAACTGTTATATTGAACTGCCAGCCGCCTAACAAACAGTATGACTGCATATTAATTCCTGCTTTCTGTTATCACCCAAACGAGGATGGGTTCCCTGTTGAGTCTGGTTCCTCTCAAGGTTTCTTCCTAGTGCCATCTCAGGGAGTTTTTCCTTGCCACCATCACCCTCTGCTTCTAATAATTTTTGACTAATGGTCTTGATTCATACACATTCACATTTCATACAAACTTCCATAATCTCTTTTGATTGTGTAAAGCGGCTTTGCGACAATAAAAAATTGTTAAAAGTGCTATACAAATAAAATTGAATTAAATTGAGTTTAATATTACTCGGAAAGAGAAAAGGCAATATTTGAAAGCCATTTTCTTTACTTTATATTTAACCAGAGAAATAAGCAGATGTGTAGTAATATCGAAGGGGAAACAGTGTTCCACACAATTGCTGGAAAAAATACCAGCAGAGACCTGAAGAGACACATCAAGGCATACCAATAGAAATCTCAAGATAGTTTTACAGCCTCCTTGTGGTAATTATGTTTTGTTACATGTAATGTATTTTGTTTTATTTTATAGCTAAACCGTTGCCAAACCCATTAAGCTAATGGGCTACCGAATAATTGTGGCCCATAGAAGCTATGCTTACACAGTGGGAAATTCCTATTTTTTTCTTTAAAAAGAGCTATTAAAAAAGGTTTTAAAACACTGTATTGTCCATACTGCTCCTATTGTTTTGTAGTTAAAAAGGAGTATTGGACATGCAGCAGTTGCATGAAAAGATACATTTTACATGTTAAGATAATTATTTTGTGAAAAACTAAAAAAAAGGGTTTTGGCTAGACTAGATTGATTGTACGACTAAAACTACTTTAAAAGACTTTGACTAAAACTACATTAAAATACTTAAGGACTCCTCTGACTAAAACTAGACTAAAATCCCAGAATTTTAGTCGACTAAAACTTGACTAAACAAAAATAACATAAAATAGCAGATTGACTAAATATAATAAAAACTAACAGGGACATTTATCCTGGGACTAAGACTAAGAGTAACATTTAAAATAGGTGACAAAATTAACAGTAGTCTGAGTATACTCTGCACTCAGAAAATGCTGCTGTTTGCATCTCTGTGAATAAAAGCACTGTGTGTTTGTGGAACTTGGTCTCCGTGTTTCTTTCTGACTTGTTGAACCACTACACTGGTCTAAAATGATGGCAGGTGGACCACAACTGAGCCCAAAACAAACCCCCAGAAGAATATCTGGGGCATCTCCTGGAAACAAGCATTCAACAGCAGACGCTGCTGGAGCAGCTCTCACAAGGTTTGCACTTGATGGCGGCTGAGCTAATACTCCTTTAACACTGAGGAGTTGGAGATGTGCCTCTGCCAAACCACCGCAGAAAGGCCCAACACCTGCTAACTAAGCTCAAGCTGCATAATGGCGAACAAAGAATGGCGGTGGGTATACGCAACAGCTTGTTAAATCCAAAAGTAGAATGAGAAGAAGCATTAGAGGGTAGGTGAATCAGTACAGAGTAGCTTCATGATAACAAGGTTTTGCAGGGAGCTAGCGTATCCTTGAGTGCGTGTGTGTGTGTGTGCGCACGCGCGTGTGTTTTGAACAGCAGTGTACTGTATATACAGTTGTTCGAAGGTTAGTACCCCTTCTTCTAATTTTATGTGTTTTTGTGTAAATGAATAATCATCTGATGATAGTGGGTTTTAGTATTAAGCAAATACAACCACTGATGAATAACAACATATAATTTTCTTCGCCATAACATAATTTATTTTTGAAACCAAAAAGAAAAAAATATGGCCAATAAGAACCCCCCCATGATTCAATAGCTTGTAGAACCACCATTTGTAGCAATAACTTAAAGTAATAATTTCCTATATGACACTATCAGTCTCTTACATCATTTTTGAGGAATTTTGGCCCATTCCTATTTACAAAAATGCTTTAGTTCATTGAGGTTTTAAGAAATTGTCATATGCACTGCTCTCCTAAGGTTCAGCCACAGCATTTCAATTAGCCCTTTAAGTCTATAAAGCCTCTGTATAGTAGGTTTGACCAACTTGACTGCTGATGGTACATCTCTTGGAGTGCTTCTCCTTTAGGGCCTAAAAATAGCTGATCTCCTTTGATGTGCTCTTGGGGTAAATATTCAATACATGACTGAAGACTAGTGAGCACACTCAGTCTACCTCTTTTGCCTTGTTTGCCCCCAGGATGGAAGTTGGCTGGCCAGACAGCTCCAGAGTCATGTTTTTAACTCTGGGTGGCAAGCTCAAAGATGCACTGCAGATATAGCTGTGCAAGTGCTGGGTTCTTGGTTCTTTTCACTGATTTGCATGTCACCAGAGCTCTGTGAGCTCAAGGGAATGGAAAAGGAACCAGATTGCTCTTTTCATGCTTGACAGGTAAACAGATCTATTATTTTCTCATGCTTGTTAAAATTTGTGATAATTTAGATAATCCCAATTTGTTAGCTTCACTGTAGCACCAGTTGCTAACCCAAAACATACCTAACTGTAACTAATATAAATTGCCATGTAGTTGTTTTGTCTAACGTTAAATAAACTTTTTTGTCTGTATAACATTTGTGAAGGGTTTTACAGACCCCAAACACTAGTTTGTTAGCACAATAGAATTATTTGGATTGATGTATAATTGGAAATGCTATGCTAGTTAGTAGGCCTCCTGTTACAGTAACTTGTCAACTAACCTGATGCCAAGGACCTGGGGTGAGGACTTCACAGGTGGTGTGCAAAAAAGCGGAAGCATAGCAAGCTTGCAGTGGTCTGTGATAGCGTAAAAGCCAAGAGACATTTCGCTGAGACTCAGCCACTAATTTTGAGATGCCACAATTCAGCTAGAGGGGAAAACAGTATGCCACGATTTGCTCTGACAGAAACAGAAAAAATTATGCACAGTACAGTGTATAAATAAAAAAGAAAAAGAAAAACAATATAATAGTTGTACTTTCAAACAAATTGCACAAGGTTGAACAAGGACAATATTGCACAGTTTAAACAGTGTTATTGCACAGTTGCTATTGCACACATATTGTAACTGTATTGTAAGATAGTATTATTATATTTAAGATATTGTAACATTATATAAGTTTGGAATAAGAAGACTGGTTTAGTTGGGAGCAGCTCTGATTGTACTCTGATTTGATATTGCTCCTTCAGACACTTAGGATGTAACAGTCTGTCACTGAAGGAGCTGCTCAGAGGGGGTGAGAGTCATTCTCCAGCAATGATGATAGCTTAGCTACTATCCTCCTTCCTTCCAGTTAATATACTGCTGTACCAACAGACCACTCCATAGAAGATGGACCACCATAGAGTGAAAAAAAGACCTTAGTCTCCTTAACAGAAAGTTGGCTCTGTCCTTGATGAAGTAGAGTGGGAGGGAGGGTTCTAGAGTGGACATCACAGTTTCTTGACTTAAATGCAATAGACAAATTTTAAAAAGCAGTTACAGCATGCAAACCCAAGAATCTTACTAGATTTACTTGCCCATTAGAAATTGGCTACGATCCCTCAGAAACATTGCCAGAACATACTACTAACTACTAACACTGCTAATATCTGGCTATACATCACATTTGCAGCAGGTCATAATAGTTTTCATGTTAACTTTGGGGAAACCACTTGTTATATTAGTTGTGTTGAACTATTTAAATTTCAATTATTATTAAATAAAAAATTTTTTTTAATTACAAACGGCTGCAAGTTAGTAATGTTGGGCAAAATAAATAAATAAATAAATAAATAAATAATTCCGGCCAAAAGCAGAACACTGGCCAGTAGCCAAACACACTCCTCAGCGTTGAAGTCAGAAAAGAGCATGAAAACACAATGTGGCACTTATAGCACAGCTTGCAACATCTCTACCATTGCTCTCTATGATTTTTCCCAATTCTCAAACTGGCATTCTCTCTACCTTTTTGGCAAGACCAGGGATCCCAAGGACTTAAGATGTGCCACCAGCTCATGTGAACATGTCAAAACTGTGTCCAAAGTGTCAATATTTTGTGTGAGCACCATTGGCCTTAATCCTCCTGGACATGGAATTCACCAGAGCTGCACATGTTGTTGCTGGGATCCTCTATCACTCGTCCATAATGATATCGTGAAGCTGCTGGATGTTAGACACATGACGCTTTGCCACCTTGATGCTTGAGGATGCCCCGCGGGTAATATAAGATACACAAATTTGTATGGTCTTATCAAGCTGACAAACACAAGAACATGATAAATAGGACATGTGACTTTGCATGGTTAAAGATGTACAGCTGTTATCACTTAGGGTATACTCACTTTTGTTGCCAGCTATTTTGACAATAATGGCTCAGGGAACAGTAGATCTATACTGTTTTACAAGCTGCACATTGACCACTCTAAAATGTATCCAAGTTTTATTTCTATAGTATTGTCCTTTGAAAAAATATATGTATACTAAAATGTTTGCCAAAATTAGAGGGGTGTACTCACTTTTGTGAGCCTGTGTATAGCATCAAATCATTATAGCATTTGCCTAATAATGAGAACCTCTATGATCAGATAGTTTTTATATTGTTTTTATGCAAACCACATATAATTAAAGGATGGGGTACTAATTTTTGCACATAACTACATACTACTGGATAATCTATATTGATTTAAACAGAAGAATGTTCTGATATTACAGTGGCCTAATATTTTTAGGAAGATATTAGTGGGTGAAGTGCTTTATGTAATAGAAAGCATTCAGTCTTAATATGAGTCATAAAGTATACTGATGGGATGAGTATTGTTTAAAATCAGGATTAGCTGTTCATTATAGGTCTTGTTTGTGGTATGCTTGGTAGAATGAGTTAATAACTAACTAGCTGATTTGGAAGCTGTGTTACGTTGTTTGCTTTTAGATCTATCTAGGCTCGGAATTAAGACAGTTAAAATCTCTACCAAGAATAAAATGGTGAGTGTTGAGAGCTTCTATAAGTCAATATAAATTTTGAAAATGTGGATCATACTAGTTTTCATATATATTTGCTAATAAACAAGGCATGACATATAATTGTACAATAATGTAGCTGACACTGATCAGACATAACTTTGGATTTAATAAACAGGACATTTTCCTAATTGGTATTGCTACAGTACTCCTCTGGCTTTTGCAGTAATTTTAGAATATGATTGGGCTGTCCATTTTTTTTTGGATTTTTTTTTCTTGGTGGAAAAGATCATACAAAATAAACTGAATCTAAGTCTAAGTAAAAATAGAAAAAGTATAAAACATTTAACCAACTTTTGTGCACCCCTCTCCAATTCCTAAGTGAACAATGATCCAACATGATCTGATGACTAAACTTATGCTCTTCACACATACTGTAAAAATAGGAAATAGGAATTTTGTTATAGATATAGATATTATTATATTTATTTATCTCCCAGTATTTGGTGGAGCAGCTTCAACCTGGGGACATGTGTAAAGAAAAAGAAAAGAAACAAAGAAAATACAAAATTACCAGTGGATCTCCTCAAGGAATATGACTGTGGGTATAATTTTAACCCTGGTCTACTATGTGTAACCCTAATCTAGTGGTTCTCAAACTTTTTCTGTCATTCCCCACTTAAGGCAGATGGTTAAAGTTTTAATCCCCACTTGTCAAAAATGTATAACAAAATTGGCTTAGTATAAAAAATTCAAATGTATTGAAATCTACATTAAAAAATATCTATATATCTATATATCTATATATCTATATATCTATCGGCCCTTTGGCCGATGAGTGTATGCTTCTTCTCCACCCCAAGCCACCCCAGCCATAAACCTCAGTCTTAGGGTGAAATCAAAGGTCATCTCAATTAATTGATCCTGATCAGCAGAGCTAAAATCTGCAGGTGCTGCAGATAAAATATACTGTAAATAAATACATTGTCACTGCATATTAAACACAAAGAACTGTTTGAAAATAATTCATTCCAGTTAGTAAGTAGCATATAAAAAACATGATAAAATGTATACACAATACATGAGCATAATAGTCAGTCAATAAAATAAAATACCAAAATACACCAACCTGTTGCACTGAATAGATCCATAACCTAGTCACACGGAGCTCTACAGTTTGGAAAGTGTTTTTGAAATAATCTTCCCAGGGAATAGATGTGCTGCTTAATACATGAGATCACTGTAATGGCTCCAGAACCACTGGTTTTAGCAACTTTACTCAGATTTTTAAAGACATCATTAATTCCTTGATTGAAGTGCCTGTCCCACACCTTGAGTTTTTGAGGGAGGCCAGTTTTCTTCAGAAATTGATCATCATTAAATTTGTTTGCAGCCTCATACATGAGCTCCTTTTCCAAAAAGATGTGAATCTCCATTCTGAGTTTAAACACTCGTGACAACATTAATCCCCGGAAAAGCCACCACGTCTCGCTGTAAAACAGCATTGCTGAATGATAAGCTCCCATCTTAGGGGTTGGGTTTTGATGAAGTTGACCATGCTCACAACCTCTATCATGACCTCATTTAATTCATGGATGAGCTGCAGTGACACTAGCACTTCCCTGTGAATTACACAATGTGTCTATTGTGCATTTGGTGCAACCCTCTTGATTATCTGGGCGCCATCAGAGCAAAAGCCCACACGGTTTTCCCATTTTATCTTGTCTTCTATGTGTTCTGTCAAAAATCTTGAAGAGCTCATCAGCTATGGCTTTAGTTCGCAAAAGAGCAAATCCTCACTCAGTTACCCTGAATTTACTGTACAAAGTATACATATGAAATGAACAAACTGTCATTATTGCTATCTGCAGCCTCAATAGCAATAAGGCTATTGAAGATCACATGAAATGTGGCATATACATTTTGCAACTGTATTGTTTGAATAGCTTTAAATTTTGCAGCACTTGTCCCATTTAGCATAATTGACACCATGTCTACAGGAGTGGGGATAATGAGCTGCTCAGTGATTGCGCCTGTTTTTTTTTCACTGGCGAACCTGTATGCAACTTTGAATGAAGCCATTTGTACTTTGCAGTTCACTGATGCTGATTTTACCATGCAATTTTCCTGCTGACAATAATCTAGTAGTTTCTTTTAAAAAAAAAAAAGTATTTTCTTTGAAAAAAAGTCGAGTGGCTTTATGATGTGACCTGAGTGTGTTGTCTCTAAGGGTCTTCTTATTTTGTTGGTTCTCATGCTGCCAGCGGTTTAAGACACAAAACACACATGGGTCTCTCTTCTGCCCCAACCATCCCTAAGATAGGCTTAAACATATTTTCTTTTTGGCTGGTTATTTGATTTGGTTGATTAGGCTTACTGCCTATCATTTTTATCTTCTTGCTTTGAATTGCCTGCTTTGTTTGTGGTCCATGTAACAAATTTATCCATAGACGTTTTTTACAGTATGCCCACCATTCACTATTAGCCCTTTGTGTAAAAGTTTCCTTATATTGATCCACTGCTGACTTTAAACCCTTATTGTTGCACTACTGTTCCACTTTTTTCTCCAGGTCCCCGAACTGATGTTATTTTAATTTACATGTATTAATGGCCCAGTCCTTTGTATGTGGTTGTTGAGTGTTTGTCTTTATTCCTCATTAGTGGGGTGCACCTCACACATTGATTGAACCATGGTCCTAACCTTTTTGTGGTCTCTGGTCAGGGTTGTGAATTTTTTTACTATATGATTCACAACAAGAGCAAGGGAGAACAGTGTCTGTGGCTTAGTATATTATGTTGTTAATACATAACAGGAAGCTATTAAAGCTGGAGGCCAAGAATCCCTGATTTTGTGTTGATAAGGGTAGCAATACTAATAGTTCTGTGTTATAATAGTGACGGGAACAGTAACTAAAAAGTAAAAAGAGGCTAAAAAGGCTCTACATTTCACCATGGTGAGAGGCAGTTCTAGGAGGATCTTATCCCTGTTGTATGAAAGTGGGCTTGCTTTCATCACTTTCTGTATCGCTTCTACCTTTTTTTAAAAAAAAAATAATGACATTTCAGAATTATTGCTCCACGCTGTTGCCATTTCACAGGTTCTAGTTGCAAGCTGCAAATGGTCACATGTAGGTTATGTGTCTGTCTTTATGTCTTCTTTATGCCCACAGTTTGAATATTGTTTAAATTTCATCCCTCTTCTAGGTCTTCAGTTTTCTGGCTAAGCTTCATTAAACTTCATTTCATGGCAAACATGGCCTGGATGTTTGTTTCCTGACCTTAAGTCTCAGGTTGCGACCCTGAATACAGGATAAAGCGGTATAGATGAGTGAGTAAGTAAACATACAGCTATGTTTAAAAGTAAAAATAAGTGCATTTACACATACATACAACGTAAAGAGAACTCAAGGAATTGGGACTAAACAGCTGTTTAGCCTTAAATAAACACTCATCAGTGAGGATAATTGGAAAAAAAGATCATGTTCCGCAGGTCAGCTAACGCCCTGAATATACTGGGTTACCTTTTTTTTTTTTTTTTTTTTCGGAGAGCACAGGCATCTTTCAAGATAACAATGTCAGAATTCATTGGGCTCATATTATGAAATAATGGTTCAGGAAGCATGGGACATTATTTTCACACCTGGATTTGCAGACCTTAACCCCATTGGGAAACGTGCTGGAGGAGGCTTTACGCAGTGTGTCTGACTCTCCCATCATTAGTACAAATTAGCACACAAAAAAGCAAAAGACAGTTAGACTTTTTGACAGACAGCGTAAATGCTCTGGCATTATGCCTCGTTTTTGGACCAAGCAAAACATGCATTTTTAGATTTACAGCAGTGAACAATGTCCTTCATAATAGTAGCATTGCTGCTCATTTTTCTTGTTCATGTCATCTTTGTGCTTGTCACTGTCTGCTTATTTCCCTGTCTAAACTGTCTTTTTCCATTGTGTGCATATTTTGCTTTAGAGACTAGAATTTACAGCTGGATTTTGTGATTTGTCTTGGTAGTTTTTAATGGCATTTCCATTAACTGTACCATATTACAAACTTGTGCAAATTTACTTACCAATTTATGCTGTGTGCACTCTTATAATACTTCGCTTAAATAAACTTCAGACTCACAATGCATTGACCATTAATGCCACTTTATAGTCTGCTACTGACTTTCCATTTAATTATGCTTCTGAAATCCTATTCACAATCTGAAAATCTTTGCAAAATTACTAATGGTTTATAATCCATAGTTGGTGGCTTTTCTGGCATGACTAAATTCTTTTTAAATTTATAAAAAGAATATATATTATAATAAGGAGTCCATATGTTTCAGGACCAAAAACTGGCTAACTTTCACCACCAACCACAGTTCAACCCTTTTCAAGTAGGATGCAAAATTCTCCTGATACTCCTTAAACTTTTATACTTGTCTGATAAGTACCATACTTATTATCCTTTTTTCATTTACAACTCTGTCGGCTCCTCTTATTGCACACTGGTCATTTTCATTGCCAATTTGTCATATCTTGGGGGTTCTTAGAGAATCACACTTCTGATAGGAGACTGGCTTATATTTAATATGGCTTATATAAATGGCTTATATAAATGTTTTCTGTAAAATCTGTGGGAACAATACATTGCATGTGTCTCTCTTTTGTTCAGGCTCCTCCTACACTCATTAGCACAGGACATCATTATCCTTTTTCCAACCAGGCATGGCAGTAGAATCAAAACAAAACAAAAAAAAGAACCCTTTTTGCTCAATCTATTACAGTACATTGCCCAAAGTCACATTTTTAAAACAATGCAGCTAGCAGAAATATTCCCATCGAGTAAAATAAAAAAAAGAGTGCTTGGGGTGCTGCTCTGCAAATGTGTGTGCCTAGGATAGTCCAGCCTGGTATGCAGTACTGGGAAGAGGGGACAGCAGCTGCCTGGCAAAAACAAGATTCAAAACTAGCGATGGTTGCACTCTCAGCAAGAAAACATCTGCTAATGTTCTGTCATCTTAAACAACACATCTCTTTAGTTGCCTCCAAATGGTTCCGATTTGCCTTTCAAGTGTCGGTGCAGTGTTTAGATTTTTTCATCACTGTTATTCATGGCTTACCCAACGTGAGCTACAAAGCTCACTAGCTAATAACCCAAGGCTGAATCCCAAATCCCTCTCTAAATCCCGAACAAGGATACAACTTGGCGTGTGTTTCCATTTGATGCTATTTGGCTTTTAATGCTGGAATAATTAATTAGCTGAGGCTATTTTAAAGTGAAATAAACAGAGATTTATAGAGAAACTTATGAGATTTACATGGTTTATTTTGCTTGCTTTTTGGATACATAGTACTGGCAATATGTTTAACCTTAGCATTGCACTGTGTGGTTTTTGTGTGTAAATTCTGTGATTAAACTCCACATTGTGGATTTGTGATTTTAAAAGCTTTTGTGGCCTATCTATGCAAACTCACACTCAAACACTGGATTTTTGTGGCACAAAGGTATTAATTTACTGTTATTTGGATTCTAAAAATAAGTTTCATGAATGTGTGTGTGTGTGTGTGTGTGTGTGTGTGTGTGTGTGTGTGTGTGTGTGTTTTGTCTCTTACAGCACCTCACAAC
>JAOTRS010149828.1:0-11929 GCA_028565755.1 Dinotopterus cunningtoni | reverse complement strand
GAGATGCTGCGCTCCAATGCCGCACTGCTTGCGTGACTGGACGTCCTTTCAGACAAAATTGACCTGAGGATGTTTCCAGTTCACTCCTATTTATAACCTGCAGATGCCCTTCATCAGATGATGTCACCTGACCGAGGTTATATATAGCCAAAATTTGGCGTGTTTGATACACGCATGCTTCACAACCGGTAACACAAAAAGATGTTCCCATAGCGTTTTCACGCAGCATCTTGTTTCCGCTTTTTAGGGACATTTAAAGACATTTTCCACTGTATTGATCAGTGATTTTGTTAAGTTAACTACGGATTTTCCAAAATCAGGATTATTCACTATCAGGACAGCTTTACAGGACAGCCATTTTGTATCATCGTGCTTCCGATTCATTGAACCTGGTGAGGCCAAATCATCATTCTCCTGCACCCCCACACTGTACCCCCCACAATATACCAGACTTTAGACATTTTATACCTTCACTTACGCACTAAAGATATTGTATATACGTACTGCACTCAAAGCAGATGTTCACATCTACGAATGTTCGTAAAACTGCTGTCTGTTCATATGTGGGGGAAATTTGTAACTTGATCATAATTATACATTAATACATTAATAAATAATGTTCGCAAGTCAGGGACTACCTGTACTAACTATGGAGTGAATGTATACTCTCTGTTTATCTCCTTTATAAATAGCAACAAAACTACATTTTTATATTACCCATCAGATAATTGGAGCCAACATAAACATTGTGAGACAAACAAAAATCATGCAATACATAAAGAAAAAAGGAGCTAGATGAAAATAGTATAAAGAAAAAAAATAGCAGCTGACAACTCGCAAAAAAAAACATTAAACCTAAACAAAATATTAAACTGATAGGATGTGTAATAATTTAAATTGCTGTATTATTAAGTTGATTTAGACATAATGTTTTTCATCATAAAGCTCACCCTATTATTACCAAACATCTATGGGAAAATATGACACAAAATAGACAGAAAAGGTGTGCATTTTTACACACACACACACACACACACACACACACACACACACACACACACCAGTAAGTTGACATTCATATAGTTGCCAGACATTTATCGACACTCATTATGATAATAACTGTTATCACAATAAAGAGCTTGCAATTAACTTTTTGAACTGTTATTTTTCATACATACAACTTAAACGAACAAACAAACAAATCAATCTGTTGCACATCATGAGCCACCAAAATTTTTGTCCAAGATTTTGTGTTGATGATGGGGTGTCAGACCACTGCATTAAGTCTTCTTCAGCGCATCCCAAAGATTCTCAATGGGGATATGGCCATAAGAAAACCACTTAGTTAAATTTGTCTAATGAGTCTATGTTAACCTTATTTCAGTGTAATGGGTGCATCCTGGTAACAAGGAAAGTGCATAAAGCGATGCTTCCATGCATAGTGCCCATTGTGCAAGTCTTGTGCTTTGCCTAGGCTCATCAATCATATGTGACAATAAAATGAAGTCAGATGACAACCTGAATGTACTGAATTAGCAAGTTATCTAATTACATCAATGGAGTTTTTTGTCCCTGGTGGTACAGGCATATGCTAGGACTCAAATTGCGAAAAAGTGGTTCTGAGAACATGAGAATCATTTTCACACAACTGGTCACAATTCTGTTTGCTAAAATCAAAGCTTAAAGTAATTAAATGTTGTAATAATAATAAAAGTGATAAGAAGAATAAAATAAAATAAGAAAATAAAAATCATGAGTGTGGTATTAAAATAAGAGGGAAGAGGGAAAACATTGGATCTGTTCACAAGAGCTGCATAACAATAGGATTTATATACGGAATATAAACAAGATGAATAGTTTTAGCACACTTATTAATCACAGCATAATATGGATTTTACATTTTATTATGGACACAATTCAGTGTTGTAGTAATAGGTGGTTTTAAAGGCAGTCTGTTTAATGGAATCATATCTCCACCAATTCTTTTCCAGGCAGACATCAGATGCTGGTTCTGAACTAAACTACATTTTGACATTCCATGCTGCACTATTTATAAATGAAAAAAAAACTGAAAGTGATGTCTTTGTTCCTTCTGTGATGATTTAAAATTGTAGCAAAGAACAGCCCTAGGGCAGATCACAATCACTTCTTCAAGGGACTAGAAAGTCCTACTGATGTGACTGGTCAAAGCTTGTCTGACATTCACAATCTGTTAGTGTGAGTGGACCTTACAAGTGTTCACTTCACCCTAATAAATCCTATGAATGTTTCACGCTTAAATTGAAGTATTAATATGGCACACAAGTGGTCATCTCAGTGCTAGAGGATACTCATTAGCATAAATTTGATGACACAATATTAGATATTGTCATAATATCAACAAATTAATGTTTAAATGTGTGCCATTTAAATACGCCAAGGGACAACCTAAGTTTTCTAGCAGCAGGGGCAGTCTTTATGTCTGACCATTAATACCCTGCCCTGATGAGAATGATTCAACATTAGTTAACATGTTCTATACAGCAGAAAAGCAAGCTCATAGGATGTGCCCCAAATGCACATCTTATTTCGGGTTTTCACTATGGCTCCAAACATGTTAAAAAAAATAATAATAATAATTTGATTCGTAGATAACTTAAATGCTAAAACTTATAAAAAAAAAAAAAAACATCACATGCTTTCATATTATTTCATATTATCTTATTAAACTGCCTTTGCTTTGATTACAGCTGTGGTATTGTTTAGATACAATACAATACAGTGCAATTTGACATTTATTTCACACATTTAGTTATGTTTAAGTTTTTTTCTCATTTTGTGTCTTATAGCTTGTGGGTAGCTAAATACACTGTTGAGGCTCCTAGACATGGGCTGGTGGCCCAGCATGCGTAAGGATGTCTGGCGTTATGTCGAGACCTGTGAGGTATGTCGGAGGCTGAAGACGGAGGCCAAAGGAAGTCGAGTAAGGCGGAGCAACAGGAAGCCCACTTAGCATAAAACTATATTACAAATCCTCACTGAGGAGGGAAAACAAGGATCGACAATACCCGGTGGAAAGAAGCGCACTTTCGACCAGGCAAACTGGTTTGGCCAAAGCCGCATCCACACTCCTCTGATCAGAAAGATTGTTCTGCTAAGCTAGCGCCCAAGTGGGAGGGTCCAGCTGAAATTAAAAATAAAATAGGGCCGATACATCACACCGTGTTTTGCGGGTAACCCACAAAAAAAAAACAAGGTTTGCAATGTGGTGAATTTAAAGCGCCAGTACGGACACTCTCCTCCGATGCCGGAAGCTGGGGAGGTTTGGGGTCGCTGTAGTGCAGCCACATAAAGGACTTTTTATAGGGGGAATAAAACGGCAAAAGCTCATGAAGGTAAAGAAGCTATGCCTCTTAAAGGTGTCCTTTAGGTTTGTTTTACTCCATACAATAGGTGGGGCTCCCAGAAGGGACTTTGGACATTATTACATTCACACACACACACACACACACACACACACACACACACACCATTCTTATATTTGTATATATTTTGTAAATATTGTTTTTTGGTGCACCTTTATTTGTTTGTTTAGCACTTTATACACTTTGGGTTTTGTTTTGAAATGTTGTGGTGTGTCTTTCCTTGTTCCGCCAGGCTTATGCAACACCGGAAGTTAGATTTGTCATCCTGTATTAGTGTAACTAGGTTTACTAACAAAACACAGCGTTACAATGTAATGTAGTTATGTAATGCCATACATAAATGTAGGAGTACTGTACAGATATTTTCTGCATTATGTAATGGAGGAAAAGTAAAAGTCCTCTAATAAACCTACTCAAGTTAGAGTACAGATAAAAAATATGTACTTAGTCACATTTGACCTATCTAGTCCAGACAGTGTCTCCGGGTTAGCAACATTACTAATTCTACATCAACCTTTTTCCTTCATTGGTAAAACATACAGGTGCATCTAAATAAATTAGAATATCATCAAAAGTCTGTATTTCCATAATTCAACAAAAACAAAAAAAGTTATACTCATATATTGCATAGATTCACTACACACAGACTGATATATCTTAAGTGTTTATTTCTTTTCATTTGGATGATTATGGCTTACAGCTAATAAAAGCCCAAAATTCAGTATCCCAGAAAATTAGAATATTATGAAAAAGTTCAATATTGGAGACTCATGGTGTCACACTCTAATCAGCTAATTAACTCAAAACACTTGCAACAGTTTGTCGCAATTTTGTACAATTGTCGCTTTCCTTGTGTCACTTGTGTCAAGAGGTGTCTTAGCTAGGCTAAGGACAAAAAGGATTGGACTGCTCAGTGGGCCACAAGTCCTCTTTTTAGATGAAAATAAATTTTACATTTCATTTGGAAATGAAGGCCCCTGTGTCTGGAGAAAGTGAGGAAAAGACAGAATCCAAGTTGTTTGAAGTCTAGTGTAAAGTTTGCAGTCAGTGGTGGTTTGGGGAGCCAAGTAATCTGCTGGTGTTGGTCCACTGTGTTTTATTAGGTCCAAGGTCAGCGCAGCCATCTACCAGGATGTTTTAGAGCACTTCATGCTTCCCTCTGCTGACCAGCTTTATGTAGATGCTGATTTCATTTTCCAGCAGGCACCTGCTCACACTGCCAAAAGTACTAATACCTGGTTTAAGTACCATGGTATCCCTGTTGTTTCGTCTTAAGTAATATTCTAATTTTCTGAGATACTGAATTTTGGGTTCTCATTAGCTGTAAGCCATAATCATAAAGATCATAAAAGAAATAAACACTTGAAATACATCAGTCTGTATGTAATGAATCTGTATATATTATACATATTCATTACACACAGTCTGATATATTTTAAGGGTTTATTTCCAATTATTATAGGGTTTCAGTTTTTGAATTGAATTACGGAAATAAATCAACTTTTTGATGATATTCTAATTTATTGAGATCCACCAGTACTCCATCTTGGAAAAGCACTGAATGACTGACTGGCACATCCCAATGATTAAGCATGTCTGATGTAGATTTGCACTTTTAGCAAAAAATTCTGGGTGAAATCCCCTTGTTCCTGGTCAAAATGTGTCTGTGAACTTTAAAATGTCAGAAAGTTGTAGCAGAAAGTCAGTTGAGTACACTTCACCCAGTGTTCTTGGGAACAATTAGGAGAAGCTTCCTAATTTAAACTTAGCCAGGCAGTGGGATGTAAAACACCATAATTACCCTTCAGATATATTTTCAAGCTCATTTTACTGATGTTAATTAGTCAGCAAGTGAACAACTCAAGGCAAAAAAGCACTGAGGCTTGAAACCCAGCATTGCTGCACTGATAATTGGTGTGATTTTTTTGAAAATGTAAAGACTGAATCACATTTACATGTTCATTTTTTTTATTTAAAACTATAAAATGAATGACTTGTTAAGTAAGAATCTGAAAGTTAATTATTTTTCACTATCATCTACCTATGTTTTGAAGGTTTTTTTTTTTTTTGTAGAAACCGATGTTTAAAGATGCCATTCAGATTTTTTGCAATCTCATATTAGATAGATAGATAGATAGATAGATAGATAGATAGATGAGTAATTGAAGTGCTTAGACCATTCTATAGCTCTGTGCTCAGCATTGTGTAGGAGTCGTCTATATCATTCCCTGTGGAGAGATAAGTTGATCAATTGCAGGGGGCATGGTATGGATGAGGGGCTCAGAAAACAACCCTGGGGTCCACCAGTGTTTAGGGTGAGGGAGGCTGAGACATGTCTACCCATCCTTACTACCTGTGGTTTGGATGGGGCCACAGCATATTATGGCATAGGACACTGCTTTCTCTATAAAGTTATACTTACTAAGATACTTAGATATGTTATATTTTTAAGAAAACTTTGTAAAATGGTATTGTATTTACACAGCCTTGACAACTAAATGAACTTAAAATCTAGTGACAAAGGAAAAGACAAAACCATCAGGATTTTTTTTTGCCTTTAGCAATGACCACTTGCACAACTTTCATAGGTGAAGAATTATTGCATTAGAAACAAAACATTATACTTACCTTGACAGCTGTAAAGTTTTAAAGTTTCATATATGAATAAAATAATCACTTGGTCACACAAAACCCGTAAACCTTGTCTGTCAGAAAGGTTTCTATTTGCTGTGGTCATGTTCATTCAGAGACAAACCAGTGGGAGAAAAAAGACAAATAGAGGGAAAGGGAAAGATAATACGGGAGAGTTTGCATATTAATTTCAGATCCAAGAGGAGATGGAAAGTTCGAAGATTTAACACATTAATATAAACTCTAATAAAATAAGAGGAAGAAAGCAGAGTTAACACATTTTATATATATAAAAATATTAATATATTTCCCCCTCAAATTTCTACAGAATTTATAAATGGTATACGAGTTAACCATCCTTAACCATCTTTAAGATTATTTAAGATAATGCACATAAAAAGCAACATAAGAACCATTAAGCAACACAGAAACATATCAACAAAAAATATGAAATGAAACAAATGAAAATGCAAAACCCGAACAAGAAAGTAAATGAGACAAAAAAGAACAGGAATATTAATTTCAGAGCAAGCAAACCAAACAAAGATTATTAAAGATCAATATTGTTGTCTGTAGGGGTATTTATGTACCCCTACTGACGACAATCTCAGTCTTCAATCAGTGCAACACTAATTTACCAATCATAGCACAAACACCACATTGCTTTGCAAATAAAACATCCAAAGCCATTCTATTTTGTATAACTGTCAAAAAAGGAGTAGTCAGTTCCTCCGTAGCTCTTAAAACCCAGAGAATTTCAGTCTTTTTTTTTTTTTTTTGCTGTTTTTTAATTAACATGTAAAGGATATGTGACTCTGTACTGCGCAATCCTCAGTCCTATGAGATTTTTAATAAACATACAGTATATAGAGCTTAGGATCCTTTTTTTAGCACAAAATAGGCATGTAATAAACTGAATTTTATTTAATTTTAACAAATTATAAAACGTTGTAATTCTCATGTTTTTATTTTTAAGCTAATTACACTATTACGGGGACGTGAATCTAAATACGGGTTAATATTACTCACTTCCGGTGTTGCGCAATCTTCGCGGAGCTAGTAAAGACACGCAACAACAACTTCAAAACCAACCCAAAGTGTATTAAGTGAAAAAAAAGACAAACTAACAAATAAGGTGCACCAAAAAAAGAATATATACAAAATATATTCAACTATAAACAATATGTGTAATGTATGCGCGTGTGTGTGTGTGTATGAAAGTCCAGAGTCTGTGTTATTGTTGTGTGTGTAATGGTGAACGGGAGAGATGGCTCGGTCTCACCGGTTTAAGATGGAAAATCCGGGAGCACGAGAAAACGGAACGAGAGGGGTATAGTTGGAGTCCAGACAAAAGATTAATCCTCAAGGGAAAAGTAATCCTCTGGGTACGGCAAACTAGCTCTTTCTCTCTTTCACACAGCGCTGTAAACTTCATCTCTCCTCCTCGAGTGCTATGCTGGTTCCGGCTTTATACCGGCACACGTGACCTGACACATCATCGGGGTTCCCTCGCGCCACAACTGCGCATGCTCGCGAGAGCTTAACCCTGGAACTAATCCACCGTCCTTCTGGGGAACAAAATGAACCGTATAGGGTCGTTAAGAAGGCCTGGTGGTTTCATTTTTTATTTACCACTTTATTTTTAGCCTAAATAAACTTACCCCTTATGTGGCTGAGCTACATAGACCCAAACACCATTCCCCCCCCCCTCCCCCAGCCTCCGGCGTGTGAGGAAAGGACCGCACTAGCGCGTTTCCTTAACCACGTTCTCGGTTTAGTGGGTTGCCCCCAAGACGTAGTGTAATTTATTGGTTCTAGTCTTTTTCCTTGCTGGACCCTCCCACTGGGCGCTAGCTTAGCTGAAAGCTTTTGATGGGCAGAGGAAAAAGATGATGTCCGTCGCCAAACCAGCTCGCCCAGTAGCTCTGGCGCCTTGTTCTTCTGGGAACTAAGTTAGCTGGCTTTTTTGGCTGACTGAGTTGCTGGTGGTTGTCCCTCTTCCTCCGCTGTGATCCTGGGGTTGGTCTGTGATGGATGTGTGGCTGGTTCTGTGGTTCATTGTTGGTTGGTCGGCTGCTCCAGCGGTCCCTGGTGAGGTCTGGCAGGTAGTAGCTCCCGGATCTTCCCTTGGGTTTACAGGGATGTGGGGCTAAGGGCGTGGCCGATCTCCGGTGGCCCCTGGATCCCTTGGCCCGGCTCCGGGTGCTCTGGCAGACCTCACACACTTGTACGTACTGCCAGACGTCCTTGTGTATGGTGGGCCACCAGGCGACGTCAAGGAGGCTCAGTAGGGTTTTTAGCCCCCCCGGTGGCCACCCGTCGGCTTTTGGTGAAAGTCTTGCAGGAACGTCTGAGTCAGGGATGGTGGGATTACCAGCTGGACTGCTCCTTCTTTCTTCCACGGCACTCTACGATGTAGCGCCCCCTGGTGGTGTTCGAAGGAGACTCCGTGGTTCTGGGACTGTCCAACGTCCACTACAGTGGCCAGTAGAGCTACCTGGAGACCTTCCTGCTGTGCTCGTACAACCTCAGCCAGGTCTCTAAGTGGAGCCGAGGACAGCTCCGATGTCAGTGGTGGAGGGTCCGCTTTTGGTGGCAAGGCGTAGTAGAGCTGAGTTGCCGCAGGGTGGGGCTGAGCGTTGGAGGGTCCAGCCTGGGGCGGTGTAGAAGCGGGCTCTGGGGCTCCTTTCTGAACCTCCTTCTGGCTGTGTTGGGCACCCTGCTTCAGCTGGAACTCTTTCGCCCCCATGCTGGCCTTCTTTGTAGATGTGGTGTTTGGAATCCCTGGTGACTGTAGAGATGGAGTTTGTGTAGACATAGGGGTGTAGGCCGGTAACTTGTGGACGGTGGGCATGCTAAAGAGGCGCAGCTTCTTCATCTGCTTTTCCCAGATGACATCACGGCGCAAAAAAAAGTCAGTTACCGCTCTCTCCAGTTTTTCCAGCGTCTCCTGGCAGTAGCGCTCCAGCTCTGCTAATTTAGCGTCCACTGCCTGCCGAAAACTGATTTCCCGGTTTAAACAGCTGTTTATGGATTCTCTAAAATCCCTCTCTAACATGCCCACTTTCTCAGAAAGAACCATTACGTCCAACTTACATTGATTAAGTTCAGAATGCATTGTTTTTACATCAGCAGCAATATTAGACATATGACCCACCATATCATCATCATGTCTATCTGATATATACAATGAACTAATCAAAGAAGTTATTTCTGCTGTAGAGTTACGGCGTGTCACAAATGCATGTATATCATCATTATCTACATCATCCGGTAGAGTATTAGCAACAATAAAGTTGGCCCTCCCGGTACTACTAGCATTAGCGTTAGCCTTAGCGATAGCCATATTAGCGTCTTGCTTACTCTGCAAAGTCACACAACACCGAAAAATACCCAAAACAAACAGATTCCCCGTACGGGCCACCACTATGTAACGCTCGTGTTTTATTTTTAAGCTAATTACACTATTACGGGGTCGTGAATCTAAATACGGGTTAATATTACTCACTTCCGGTGTTGCGCAATCTTCGCGGCGCAAGTAAAGACACGCGACAACAACTTCAAAACCAACCCAAAGTGTATTAAGTGAAAAAAAAGACAAACAAACAAATAAGGTGCACCGAAAAAAGAATATATACAAAATATATACAACTATAAACAATATGTGTAATGTATGCGTGTGTGTGTGTGTGTATGGCTGAAAGTCCAGAGTCCATGTTATTGTTGTGTGTGTAATGGTGAACGGGAGAGATGGCTCAGTCTCACCGGTTTAAGATGGAAAATCCGGGAGCACGAGAAAACGGAACGAGAGGGGTATAGTTGGAGTCCAGACAAAAGATTAATCCTCAAGGGAAAAGTAATCCTCTGGGTACGGCAAACTAGCTCTCTTTCTCTTTTACACAGCGCTGTAAACTTCATCTCTCCTCCTCGAGTGCTATGCCGGTTCCGGCTTTATACTGGCACACGTGACCCGACACATCATCGGGGTTCCCTCGCGCCACAACCGCGCATGCTCGCGAGAGCTTAACCCCGGAACCAATCCACCGTCCTTCTGGGAAACAAAATGAACCGTATAGGGTCGTTAAGAAGGCCTGGTGGTTTTATTTTTAATTTACCACTTTATTTTTAGCCTAAATAAACTAACCATAATGAAATGTTTCATATGTTTTTTTTAGGAATTTAATTGTACGTATATTTATATATATACGTGTATTGTATATTTAGACAGTATAATCAGAGCCTCTTATTCCTATTCGTTCTCGGTTGTTGTTGTTGTTGTTGTTGTTGTTTTAGTGTTACTGTATGTGCTTTACTATGCCAGACAGCATTTAAATTCAAATAAGTCACCCTTCCCCACTTCCCATGGTGTAAACATGTTTACATTTTTATAATATATAAAACTAAAATATTTTATTAAATAATCCGAAGTAAATTATTCCATTTGTCAAATAGCATAATAAATCATGAGTTTATAGAGTATGTATAGAGTGGTTAACAACAATACAACCCATGTTATGATATTTTATATACATGTTATAGAAATTCTATTCCAGGGATTAAAAAACAGTAACAATGTCAATGTTAGATCCTGTAGAAGCTCAGTGGTCCACACACAACCGATCGCGGATGAGCCTTTCTCTGAATATGGCGTTTTTCATGGGGGTGGGGATAAGAAAAAACTCATCTTGGTTTATTAATTGCATGCAAGTTTTAGTATACTGCGCACGGAAATCGCAAAACAACTTAATTATAACACTCAGAAAGACCTTTTATTAGGGAAAAAGTGAATTAAAGTCTAACTTTTTTTCAGCAGAGCCTCTGTTTCAATGAATAATCCACAAATTTTCATGAATATGTAAGACCTATTGACTTACACACTCAGATCACAGAGAGTGGCAACTTCCGGAAAGCAGACCAAACGTCATCGGCACATCACTCCACCAAACAGCACAGCAATTAGCATTTACTTACATCTGAACAGAATCGTTTACATAAATCAGTGATCAATAGCTCATGATACATACATTTAAATAATTTATTCATACAGATGTACCTGTTTTACATGGAAATTTACAGGCTTGTCACTGAATGATTTACCCTGACAAAGAGCCATATAAGAACACTGGCAGCTGGCACACCTAAAAATAGATGCAGAATAATTTTTTTTGTAATCTAAATAAAAGTGTTTTTCTAAACTTGGGCTACTGTTGTTTACTTACACTATTTGTTAATTTAGTTTAAATGTTTGAGCTCCGGGATGTTAATCCGGCATCATGAGCCTCCTCTTTAATTTCCTACCTAGACTAATCAGCGCTAGTTTAACTGCTGAGTGCGCCGGCAGAAGTAGTCTAATGATTATGAATGCGTCAGGGAAAAACAGCAAGGAGCCTGACTTTGACCATTTTAATAAACAATTGATAAATGAGTGATTTCTTTGGTTTCGGCTGTAGTGATGAAGGTCATCTCGTCATCTCCGCAGCAGTGGATGAGCCTATATTAATGTTTCATACAAATTACATAATCTGAAGTTGTTTTCCATTAGTTTATATAAAAGCAGACATTTCACTTTCTGTAACTATATATTTTTTATGCCTGTGAGGCAGGTTTACATGGAGTTTTGGTTCATTTTTGATATGCTCAAGTTCACAGAAACCAATACTGAATAGCTCACACTGTTTGCTTTCATTATTTTTCATAATGTTTTGTTGTCACTGTGAGTGAAATACAAGTAGAGTCTTATAAAGGTTATGTAGCTTGTTTGGTTTTATTATATAGTTTTTGCACATTAATCTGACAATAAATGTGGCACACCCACTTTTTCTGACGGACACCCAGAGTCCGTTTTTCGGGCTACACTAGTGTTACACATAATAAAATCTATAAGATATGAGATA
>JAOTRS010149809.1:0-11931 GCA_028565755.1 Dinotopterus cunningtoni | reverse complement strand
TGCCTGCTGGGAAACTGAGTCGGCCAACAAAAACTACAAAATAAAAACAGTGACCTCTAGTGGAGGACCCTTACACTCCCTTTCTGTTCCAGCCTGTTATTATGTGTGTACGCGCGTAATTTGACACAGTGCCACTTCAAACACTCTCGCCTTTATTTGTTTTATTTTTACTTTATATTTTGTATTAATTATTTTTATGTATTTATTTTTTTGGGGCTGTGGAACAAATAATTTGAGAATACAAGCCCACTTCCGGAATGAATTATGCTCGTAATCCAAGGTTTCATGGTATAAGATTATGAAAAAATACATATAAGACTGACAAACCTATTTGACATTTTGCTTGTTCTTAAAAAAAATACCTAAACCTTTATGCTTAAAAACATAGTAAAATGTGCATAAATATAGGTATAGTAATCTTAAACTTTCTTAATTTTAATCTTTTTTTTTATTTTAATATATCTATTTACTATTTCACATTAAATTTTTTATTCATCACATACACAACCATACACAGTATGATATGCAATGAAATGTGACCTTGAAAGTGCCAAAAGGAAATAAGGAGAAATGCTAATAGGAAAGAATAAAATAAAAATATAAAAAACTTCAATTTTGTAACTGTAAAGGATCACCCCTAGAGGGCGATGGGCACACGAACTCTTGACTGTAGTTTTTTGTTTGTAGACTCAGTTTCCCAGAAGGCACCTCGGTCAGGTAATGAGAGCGCTCACCTGAACCGTGGTAGCCCATTAGTTTCTTTATAAAAAGCTGTTTGTTCTGGGAAACTGGGTCGAGCATTGGTTATGTAAAGTGGGCATTTGTTTTGTTATGGTCTGTTTTAGTTGGCATATGTTTTGTGGAGCTTTTTAAGTTAAGTTTACATCCGTTTTTTGATTTAGTATGTGTTGTTAGTTTGTCTCTTTGTCTGTGTATCTCCTAGTGTAAGCTTAGCCTCTAGCGTGGTTAGCCCCTAGTAGGATTAGCCTCTATGAGGATTAGCCTCTCGTGTGTTTACCCTCGTGTGTGAGTAGCCTCTCTTGTATGTTTTGTTCTTAGTCTGTATAACTACTAACCATTGAACTAGTAACTTGCTTAGATCATAGTCTGTCTAGTCTCCTAGTCTGATTAGATTTTAGTCTGTTTAGCTACTAATCTGTTTAGTTCTTAGTCTGTTTCATACCTAGTCTGCTGTGTACCTAGTCTGTTCGTCCCTTGGGTCTCTGGCTACTAGTCTGTTTAGCTACCATCCAGGTTAGCAGCTAGTGTGCATAACAGCTAGTAGGCCTAGCCAAGTCCCTTGTAGGTTTAGTCCCTTGTTTTAGTCGTCTTGTCTGTTTTGTATATTAGTATGTTTAGTCTCTAGTCTGAGTAAGTTATTTGATGTTTTGTTTGAAACATGCTCCAGCAGTAAAGCCAACTTCCTTTGTTCATGTTTGTTTTATTTCATTATTAAAAGACTTGTAAGCCTTTTACCTCTGCATCTATGCCTCACACCTCCAAGCCCACAGTCCAACACCACCCACGTTCATGACAGTTACAAAAAGTAGATTTTAAATATCTGCACTTACTTTGATATCACTTTTTGCAGTGCTCACACCTTGTGTTCTGCTTGATTCAGGCTTAATAATTTTATATTAAACATAATCTAATAAAAGAGACAAAGTGTAAATAAAATCACTCATGTGTATGCTGAGTACAGATTAATGATGTTGAATTGGTTTCACTGACAGCGTTCCTCCCAGCGCCTGTCCTGTATGGAAGTGCCATTGACACAACCTGTATTCTGTGGGGGAAAAAGTGTAACAAGAACACTTCCTGTCATTACTACAACTTGGATTATTTCAGACAAAGGTAGGTCCACTTTCCTCTATGTTCATAATGTACATTTAATTGGACAAGCAGCAGTTTTTAGGAGATTTATATTTTATTTATCTTTGTGTTTGTTACTTTTTAGATTTCTTGGACTTATGACATTTTTCTTGTTCGGAGCGATGGTCTTTTTCTTCCTCTCCTATTTGGTTCTGAGGAGAAATGATCCTGGGCAGCAAAATAAATCTGAACAAATGCAGAGCAACGGTACAATTGAGAAGAAGGACACGAAAGAGTCAAAATCGGAAATCTACTAAAACGTCCAAAGAGAACGAACCGATCTGAAGACAGGAAACCTGGGCCAGGAAAAGATAAGAAATACTGATGGATTTGCAACAAGTCTTTGCAATCACAAGTCACAAGGATATTATATTCTGTAGCATTAAACATATATTATCTTCACTGTTGTGCTGATGAAGCATCTGAATACACTTACACACACTAAATACACTTACAAACTGTGAAGCCGCTGTAACTTTTTCTTCATCTGAGCCTTTAGTAAAACCTCAAATGAAAACTTGTCCAAATGATTTTTACTACACTGCCTGGCTGAAAAAAAAAAAAAGACCAACACATTATGAAAACCTGGATTAGAAAATACATAAATAATGAAAGGCGATCACTTAAATGCTTGGTGAAATTGTGTTGTAAAAAAATTGATTACAGAAATCACAGCTATGTTTAATATTGAAAGTAAGAGCATTTCCGCACACACATATACAGATACAAGGTGCTTGGGCCCGCTCATCCTTGCTTGCAACTACTGTATATTCTGTATATATATATATTTTTGACCAGGCAGTGTAGACTGGGCTGTGATAATGGACCAGGTGTTATGAATGTTGCAGTCTTGGTTGAGTTTGCTTTACATTATCTGAACTATTAGTTTAAAAAAAAAAAAAACAGCAGAGATTGTTTGGATTATGTTACTGGAGTGTTACTGACAAACAGAGGGCATTATGGAGAGAGGGCAGTTAAATCTTATTTGATTTTAAATGTATTTTAGGTTTGAAATACTGAAAATACAGTATATTACTTTTTATCGTTAAAAATACAAAAATGTAAGCTTTCTTCCTATTGTCAAAAAACTATCTACAATATGTTTTATTTGTATATATACAATATATGATATATTTTGATAAAAGTGTACATGTTTCATAAACTTATATTCATTTTTATGTGAATTTGATACATTTGGATAACTGTTAAATATTACGGCATATACTTTTTAACTGTGACAAATGTTTCTAAATCTTAATCACAGACATGCAAGAAATAAATAGACACAGTTTATTAGTTTAAAATGTATGCACCAAAATTTGTTACATTTGTCATCAATGACGTTTTTCTGAAGTCTCAGGTTGGCCATGTCTTGACTTTAAACCCCTTTCTTTTTACTGTAACTGAACTTGAATTCCATTAACAGTAGAAAGAGGGATTTGGCAATTCCTAGTATTTGCCTCTGGCCCTCGGTCCACCCTCTGACTGACCAACAATCTGGCCTCTTTGAAAATCAGAAATTCTCACATCTAGGCATACTTAAAGACGTTTCTGTTTCAATCTGACAAAAAGGGAAAATATTAGTCATATTAACAGCAACAAATTTTGGTGCATATTATCACCAAATTTTTTGTAAATCATTTTATCATTATTAACTTTTGGTGCTTATTTATTCTGGTATGTCTGTCTAGTTAAGTTCTGATTCACTGAAAAAAAGCCTGTTAAGTAGACTAGCAAAAATAGGAATGTTTGCTTGTTTATACAATAATCTAATCAGGCAATCATGTGGCAGCACAATGCAGTAGATACAGAACAAGATCTAAAGTGGACACAGTTTAAAAAAAAAAAAAAAAAATTTAATCATCCGGTCCAGTTTTCATAAATGTGTGCAGTGCTCTCCTTCAGATTCCTGTACTGTGCTGATAGGCTTGTAAACCTTGTAGCTCATTCCACTGAAGTTTTAACATCTTATCTTTCCGGGCTGCTTTTCTGCTTACCGTATGTGGAACAGTAACTGCATTCTCTGACCTTTCAAATTAAAATTGTTTTCCTTTTTCATTCACACCATTTCATGTTTATTTGTGATGATCATGAATGAAACGGTTGCTGCCACATGATTGGCTGATCATAGTGGATTATTGCATGATGTGAACCAGCAGGTATACAAGTTTTTATATAAAATTGCCTTGTGAGTATAGTCTAAAGCACTAATTCAGTTTCATTGTTGACACAAAGCCAGTCTACGGTGTAATAACTGTACTGTAAGTTTAAATGTGAATTGTGTGGAGAAATACGGTTGAATGTCGTTGAAAGTTTTCAGCAATCGAATGTGACACCTGTAAACATGGTCCAAATGTAATTTGTATTATTATTGACAAAATTTTATTTTTTCTGTCTTTCTTGTTGGTGTAGCATATGTCTGTCTCACTGTGTATGTTTATGAAAGTCATTTATACTCTTGATTTATTCTTGTATAAATACACACATTTACTTATCCACCCACAGATGCACAGATATTCCAGTCTTTTTTATGTTCATTTTTATGTATCTTTTTTCATAACTGGGTAGGATTCGAAATCAATCAGTGACCTTCTGTGATTGAGACAAAAAAAAATTAGCTGGGTTACAGTGGGTTTGGAGGACATTTGCGAAGTCAGGTATTAAGTCACCCAGGTCAGTTTTGCGCTATGGCTAATAGAAATCGGTTGAAATTGATAAAATTTAAAAAATTTTACTTCAAAAAAACACTATACATAATCTTCTTTTTATTTTATTTTAAATGTATATGCTTGCATTTAAAGTGGTAAAATGTTGCCTTACTGTACCTCTATAATCCTGCAAATGGTGCAATCTTTACTATTATTTACTAAGATTATTTTAAATTGCAACAAAAGCCAAATAAAAAACAATTGTGATATCGACTTGGAACCTAAGTATCATGTAATATCGTATCGCGAGGTCCCTGATGATTCCAAGTTCCAAGGTGGTTACTCCAGTTGTCATAGAAAAACATGCTTTTTTTTGGCTATAAACCCACATAATATTATTTTTAAAAGTAGTAGAGAACTTATGATGTCAAAGGCTGAGTGTTCCCTCTTTCTTACTACATCTTACTACATTTAAACATTTTGAAAATAGGTTTTTCCGAGACACACTGCATGAACAAACTCCCACTGGCCATATCTCAAGCAAGTGGACATGATACAAGTAATAAATTTGGTGTTGAAGTGGAGCTTAATGAACCTGGAAACTGAAAATATGCATAACTCAAATCACCTAAAATAATAACCATGACATTTTAGCTTTTTCTGCAAAAGAAATATGTTTTTGTAAACCAGTTGATTTTATGCCTGTTTAAAAAAAATCCTTGGTAAAATCTTCAACATTAACTTTTTTGAATAATTAAAAAAAATGTGCATATTTTTTTTTACGATTTTGATAATAAACAATGGTATGTACTAATATGTCTTGCTTCATGTGATATCTTTTTAACTATCCACACTTGCGAACTAATTGAAGAGCGATTTTATGTGTTACACTCCTGCCAGATGATTGGATAACGGAATTGAATTTCTTAACGAGAAATCATGCTGGAATGTCATAAATGGTACTTTAAATGTGAACTGTTTGGAGAACTGGTGGAGTGGAGTGTCAATGACATTTCTACCCCAATCTAAGGTCACAAAATGTAAACACCCCAAAATAATGTAATATCTACAGTATACTGGTACAATCCAGTTTCCAATCTGAGCGGCGTGCGGGTATAATCGTGAATATTTATAGGAAATCATACTGTATCTCTTTAGATAATCTTGATGGTTTAAATTCCTATAATCACAGATATGTGCTAACAAGATTAAACATCCTGTTATTGTTTCTGCCATTTTCATGTTCCTTCAGCCTCTTCCTGCAACATCTTTCATCATAATTTCACTGCTTTCAAGTCCTCCTTATATGTTCCTGTGTAGGAGGTTGGTGGTGTGGTGTTTACAATGTGGCATTTCCAAGTGGTTTCCTTTTGAGAATTGGAGGTTGTAAAATCTGAGTCCTTGACATTGTGCTGCTGTTTGAGTCACTTCATAATAGTTAAAGATCATGTAAAGTACATAAAGCAGTGTATTTTATGTGTGCATAAAAGCAAAACTATCCTAAAAAAACAATGGCATGGAGTAATATCTCCTGTTCTGACGTCAGTTCCTTGGGCTTGAGGTTTTCGTGCCAGCCAAGCAGGCTTACTACATGATTAAAGAACTAGACAAACTGCTTCAACAAGTGGATTACGGTTTGTTTTTGTAATTTTAATCAGGACATCTAGATTTCTAATGAAATATAATCTAGCGTGCTTCCGATATTGGGGGAAATGTTAAAGCCTGCAGTCACACTACTCCTTTTTGCATAAGCTTGAAGACAACTGACTAAGAAGATAAAATATACATGGATTAAGCATACGGTTGTAATCTGTGGCAAGGATTGTTTGTCCCAAGGAAGTATAATGATGCAGCCTGTTTTATGTGGCAATAGCCTTCCTGTCAGGCTGAATTAGTTTAGACACTTTCCATTAATGTCTCTCATCATCAAGATGTTTTTTTTTTCACTCATCTTGAGTGAAGATGCAACTTCTTTGTTGTTTTTTGTTTTCTTACTATTCTTTTTTTAACTCATAGGACATTGTGAGGTTTTTAATATAATGTGAACTTTTTCATGTCTCTATGCTCGTATACAACTCCCTCATTGTGCTTCCTGATTCCTTATATGGGAACACTTTCTATAGCCTGTGTTCAGACGAATATACATACTGTACAAACAACTGGTGTTCGCAACTGGTCATTCTTTGAAACAGATACTTAAACTGCCGTTATCAAACATATTACACTCGGGGCACAAGGCAGGGTACACCCTGGACAGGATGGCAATCCATCGCAGGGCACAAGCAATTTAGAAATGCTAATTACACCAAGTACATGGAGATCCGAGATGGTATTCGAACTACGCAACCATGCCGCCATGATTTAAAACCACTAAGGGGACATTTTTAAACAATCAAGGGTGAAAAGAAGAGAACACTTCAACATTAAAATCGTAATATCTATATCTTGGCACTTTTGTCCACTGGCCTACGTGCTGGCATTTTGTATTTCTTTGTGATTGCGAACACTGATTAGAAGTCATAGACCTTCCTAATCTTGTATTACTGCAGACAGTTCTTAAGCCACTCACAGAAGAACAGATAACTTATCCGGTTATTATTCTGCACTTGATGTTCTACCTTTTTCCTGCTCAAAATCTCAATTGGGAACGGTCAAAATTATCACTTTAATCTGAGATGCCCACTGTACTTAGAACATTGTGTTGCAGTTTGAGTTCACTTACTTCATAATTATGATATTTCAAATGGGACGTGATGGACAGAGATAGCTTGGGTAGTATCAGAAACTAATCAGCAACCATGTGTAACCGGAATAAAAATAAGTTGGTCCACAAAGGATGGCGAGGATATTTTAAAGGCAGGAAGTCTAAAAGTTTATTTAATGTGTGTTTATAAGGAATAAAGCTCCCTAGAAGCATCATAACAATCCAACAGCACTATGTTGATGTAATTTTCGCAGGCTGGAGATTTAAGGCCCCCCCATGGAGGATAGATATCCAGAACAAGATCAAGAACAGCGGAGTCAGCTTTTGTGTTTAGAACATCTTGATTTTCTGTGACATTATCAAGTGTGCTTCCAATTAAGCTGGAATGGAAGCCTACAGCCATACCAGCCCTCTTTGTAAATAGACCAAGGACCCCTGACTTAAAAACTTTTAATACATCAGAACAGATTATTCCCAGGAGTCCATGGAAAGTACAATGTTGTGCAACAACAGACTGAAGCATTCTTAGGCATTTTTAAGAGCAAATAAGAAACAAGATACAATGTGAATGCATAGGCAAGATCGCTCAAAGAATATTATCGAGAGTTAGTTACAAAAACATCTGGACGAAAAAAATAGATTATATTGCATTTTCTAGCCATAGATATAGAGTTATTCTTTTTTTTTAATGTATAACTTATTATCATGTATACCAGAAAGCTGACAGTATGTTACAGCAAGTTTGTATGGGAGTTTGAATTCCGAGTGAACATTAAGTGCTTCGTCAAACTGAGATTGATGTTGGTGGGAGTTCTGCTGAGCAACTCAAAGCTTTACCCGAAGCCAAGCAGGTGGTGTCTGTTTCTCACTGTCCCAAGGCCAACTTTTAACACACAAACTGACATAAACTTTTCACTGGAATGTTATCTAGGTCATTCTACAAACTGTGTCAGGGCCAGTGCTGTATGTTACAAGGATTGGTTTTTGAAAGCATAACCAAAAATATATTCACTCAATCATTACTTTTAATGGCATAAGTTACAGGAAGCAAACAGAGAGCAAAAGTGAAACGTGTAAGCTTAAATATCCAGCGAAGTCTTTTCTCTGGGAAAATTTCCAAATTGCAAACAGATGGACTTAAATATGTGATGGTCTGAAAGTGAAAGCCAAAAGTTTGTCTAAACGGGAACCATGTCATGTTAACAGACCCCAAAAGACCCTTCTATGATCCAAATCATTGTTTTGTAACTTAGTATACATATAGTATACAGTATATAGAGTATATATGCACTGCATATATACTGTATATATACAGTATATAAATACTGTATATATACTTCATTTATACATGTTTATGTATAGTATTCCCAGTAGATGGAACTATGATTATGTAAAAGCCTGGGTAGATGTTTGATAAGATTCTTTGGTATTACTCAACAGAGCTATCTTCAGCCAAAAGTATGTTTTTACTTTTCCGTGTCTGAAAACAGTAGCACAAATGCATCTATTTTGCATTATGTTTTAATTTAGTTGTTTTTTATTTTCCCCAGCATCACCAACTTGAGTGAAAAGTGAGTGAATTTTAAAATATTTTCTTTGCCATAATATGTTTCAGAAGTTATTACTGTTTGGTTTGTCCCACTTATGTTTTAGCAATAGTGTGTAAGTCCATGTGTAAGATTGTGTTGGATCAAACCAATCAGTGTCTGAACACATTCTGTATCCAAATACATACAGTTTAATATGGAGTTGGTTCCCCTTTTGCAGCTCTTCCAAAACATTTTGGAGTTTTACTGTGGGAATTTGTGCTCATTCATTCTGTGGAGCATTTATAAGGTCAGGCACTGATGTTGGACGAGAAGGCCTGGCTCACAATCTCTGTTTCCGTTCATCCCAAAGGTGCTCGATTGGGTTGAGATCAGGGCTCTGTGTTGGGCTAGTCAAGTTCTTTCTCACTGAACTCATCAAACCATGTCTTTATAGTCCTTGCTTTGTGCATTGGGGCAGAGTCATGTTGGAATAGAAAAGGGTCTTTGCCAAACTGTTTCCACAACGTTGGAAGCATAGCATTGTCCAAGATGTCCTGGTGTGCTGAAGCATTAAGACTGCCCTTTACTAGAGATAAGGGGACTGATTGAAATAATTTAATTCAATATTGAACAGGTTTGGCCAAATACTTTTGTCCATATAGTACAATTTAATGGAACAGATAAGGCTTAAGAAAAATCTGACGTTATGTACCAGGAGGTTAACAAAAACAACATTCCAAATGTGCTACGATAAAAATAGTGATCTTGACTTTTAATGCAATGCTTCTACAATGAAAAGACAAGATTTCACTCACTCATCTTCTAAACCACTTTATCCTGTATTCAGCATCACTGGGACCTGGAGCCTATCCCAGGAGGCTTAGGGCACGAAGCAGGGTATACCCTGGACAGGGTGCCAATCCATTGCAGGGAACACACACATACTCATTCACACACTACAGGCAATTTGGGAATGCCAATCTAACGACTAACCTACAAGTCTTTGGACTGTGGGAGGACACCGGAGTACCCGGAGGAAACCCACCAAGCACGGGGAGAACATGCAAACTCCATGCACACAGAGACGGGAATCGAGTCTGCCCAGGAATCAAACTCGGACCCTGGAGGTTCAAGGCAACAGTGCTAACCACTACACCACCTCTTCACCACGCCTCTTTCCAAATTTCTGGTTAATTCCTTGATTTTCAAGGGTTTTTTTTTTTTTTTCAGAATTTTGGTCCCATTCCATGTTGTATATTTAGCATACAAGGGGTTTTCAAGTCAAAATGGGAGTTTTGATTGTGCAGAATAACAGAACACACCTCTGAGAGTAAAAACTCCCTTTATTTCTCTATATAATCCCCTGCTACACTAATACACGTATCCCAATGTGTCACTAGTCCTTGGAGATTATCAAAGTTTTCTCAGTATGCCAGAGGCATTATCAGACTGCCTGCTTCACATCTGAAATGTCAGCCTCCCAGGAACTCCTTTAATTGCCCAAATATGTGGAAATGACTTGCAGAGAGGTCTGGGTTGTACGAGGGACGTGGCAATAACTCCCAGTCGAGTTACCGTTATGTTCAAGTGGTGTTGGTACATAAATGATTGTGTGTACAGTTCCCATATACAGATGTGTCTCTTCTGCAAGTCAGCGACAAGTTATCTGTTGATTTTTAAGGATCAGGCATGATTGCAGTACAATGCTATGCTTCCAACTTTGTGGAAACAGTTTGGCAAAGACCCTTTTCTATTCCAGCAGTGTTAAAAAATATTAATAAAAACTTGTTCAAGTTCAGCCTTTATTTGTCATATAGAGATTTCTGCACAGTGAAATTCTGCATGGTTCGCATATTCCAGTAGGCTGGGGTCAGAGCACAGGGACAGGCCTTAACACCCTGAGCCACCACCCCACCAATCTGAATGATTGCACTCAATTTAATACATGTGAGTGAAGCAGCACTAAAGACCTCCAAGTGACAACTGAACAATGCACAATTCAGAGACGTGTCAAAAAAAGCATTCTGCACACTTGACCCCGATCCATTTCCTTTTGCCAATCCTATTGTGAAATGGCACTCATAAGAAAACACTGTGCTTCCTGTTTAAGGCCAAATGTGCATGTTTTCTTTGACAAGAACAACTTGGATGTGATTAACACTGGTGTGAAATAGAATCCTCTAAAAAACATGCATGAGCTTAGAGCACTCCTGTTCTAATGACATAGTTTTTGTTCTATAAAGTCCACAGCTACAGAAGGGGCTACCCTTTAAAAAAAAAGACCTTTTTGATTTATTTATTTTGGAATTGAACATGCACTGGATTATTTTTTTATTGTAGATCACAACAACATGTTTTTTGTTGTCGGGAAGAAAGTCAAGGATTGAATGTGCATTTTAAAAATAATCCTAAAAAAATTCCTTTAAAAGTGATAACTTATTGTCTGGCATCTGTGGTTTAGATTTAAGTTACCAGCCTTTATACAAACAGAGGACAAAATACCCCTATCAAACATGTATCTTGAAAGAATCCAGCAAATCTGCAGGATGTGAGTCTGGAAAGCTGCATGTTGCAGTAAGTCAACAAGGTCTCAGAGGAGCAAGAAAAGAAAAGAAAAAACCCAGAACTTCCTTTTGCCAAAAACATTATGTACTGTATGTCCCTCTGGTGCCAGGACAAGATTCTGCTTTCACAGCTTTATAAATAAACTTTCCTTGATTAAACTCTAAAAGAGTGATTGTTCTTTAAAATGTACTGATAATTAAAGTCAAATGGGTTTATATATATATATATATATATATATATTAAAAAAATCCTGGATGTTTTTGCATTAATTCCATTTTTTGGAAATCTCACACAGCTGTATGCCTGAAACCCATCATCTGGTGACACCTGCTGGTCATAAGGCTTTAACACCAATGGGTTCAAGTGCTAAAGCATTTCCCATCTTCCCCTACCCTTTTCTAAAATAATGTCTTCACTGTTCATTTCCAGTACACAGACTTATTCTGGTTTATTTTTACATAACCGGGATGCGAAACTAGCAATTTCTTGCTCTGCAGAAAGCAAATAACATACCATTTATAGCACGGTTCCTAGCATGTTCCTGGGACTTTCCTGGACTTTTTTTCTATTTGAGGAAGTTAAATTTAAAGTCTACTGTTTCAGTCTGATTGGA
>JAOTRS010149731.1:0-11936 GCA_028565755.1 Dinotopterus cunningtoni | reverse complement strand
ATCCCACAGAAACAACTACACGATCCCACAGAAACAATTACACGATCCCACAGAAACAACTACAGAATCCCACAGAAACAACTACACGTTCCCACAAAAAATTACCGATCCCACAAAAAAACTACAAAATCCCACAGAAACAACTACAGAATTCCACAGAAACAATTAAACAATCCCACAGAAACAACTATGTGATCCCACAGAAACGACTAAACAATCCCACAAAAAAAACTACACGAACCCACAAAAAACTACACAATCCCACAGAAACAACTACATGTTGCAGACTAAAACATGGTTTTCCGAAGCAACAAAGTAAAACAGGACATGAGCGTCTGCAGAAAAAGTCCACAAAACACTAAAGTTTAGTGGCAATAGTTTTATTCCTAAACTACAAATATACTCAGTTCCTGTGTAACAAGTAGAGAAGCGTATTACTTCTACAACTTATAACTCTCTTTAGAGATTACTCAGGACTGCCAGCGTGCCAATTCTAATTTTCTATGCAGAGTTTCACGATTAAAAATAAAACTTAGTTTTTTTTATTAATTTTAAAATGAAAATTAATTATCAAAGAGATTAAGTGTTTTTAACAATTATATTAAATACGGTACAGAGGAACATTAACATGACACATTAGAGAAGGCCTCACAGCGCAGCTCTGTCAGGAGGCTCTGTGATGGAAAGGAGAAAAGAGGTACAGTGACAATGTGAGAAAAAGAGAGAGAGAAAGAGAGAGAGAGTTTGTATCCATGTGTGTGTGTGCGCGTGCGTGTGTGTTACTCACAGGCATGGCGCTGTTGAGCGTGTTGTTGTATACACACGCTCTGAGGCTAAACTCCTGCAGACACGCATCAAACAGCTGCAGCGACTCGCAGACCTTCTCATGGAAATCCTCCGCTGATTTATTAGCTAAGCCGAAGTACAGATAGTCTGAGTATAACCTGCACACACACACACACACACACACACACACACACACACACACACACACACAGAGAGGAATACAAAATAATTTATTTGTGAATTACTGAGAGGAGAAATGTGCCATTCATGATAATCCGATTAGTTTGGATAACATTACACTTTTTCACCCTTTAGTTGCCATTTTGTTTCCAGCTTTGCCCTTTATGGATATCTGTGGGCTTGGCCATATGTAAATTAGCTGAGCTGCATGGCAATTTATGGCTGAGTAACATTTATTTAAATAGCCATATGAGAATAAAGATGTTTTGTTCATTTTTGGTCTGTGAAAACAACTTTAACACAAAGATTCTAGGAAATTTATACAACTATTATATAAATAAATATATAACATTTATAGACAAAGTAAATACACAATTTATACCGCCTGGGAAAATAAAGTCCCAGAACCAACTCTTGCACACTCTGAATCCTGGAAAATGGCTATGACATCAGGGAAGAGAAACGCCATAGATGTGATGACCTGGTGATTCAGTACATTCAGGTGGTCAGCTGACTTCATTTTATTGCCCCATAACATTACTGAGTCTAGACCTGAGTAACTGATCAACCCCAGATCATAACACTGTCTCCAGAGGCTTGTACAGTGGACACTATGCATCGCTTCATGCGCCTCCCTTCTTACCCTGACACGCCCATCACTCTGGAATAGGGTCAGTCTGGAAGAACATACACATGATGATTTAAGAGATGTCTTAGACTTCTGACTGATCCACCTGCATAGCATCGTAAAATGATAATTACTCAGTAAATGTTTTCTCTTTGTATGAACTATGTTGGGAATTCTTCAGACTACAACTGGAGCTTTAAGTTCTTGGTGATTTCTGCCTGTTGAGGTGAAATGAAGAGGGACGTGTATTGAGCAGAAGGAGCAGCAATTAACCTTTTTTTTGGCACGAACATTTTCATAGGCTTCAGGGATTCTAGCTTTAAGATGATTTCATTATATTTCTAAATTTCCTTTTTAAACTGGTACAATTTTAAGATTGTTGGAAATCGTAAAAGAGAATTTCAGGACGTTTTTTCAGAATTCGGTACGGATGTTTGTGCTCTGGGACAAAGCGGAGACATTTAAAACAAATAAAGCAAACTTGTAAATGTCATCACTGACTACAAAAACATCTTAGCAATGCAAAAGTTATTCATATGTGGTTTGGGGTTGTCATTCTAGTCTTTGTAGGTGGTTTGAATCCAAAAATGTATGAAGAGGAATTCCTAAAGTTTGTTGCCACAAATCTTTATGAACTGTCCTGATTTCCAGCCTCGATTAGTCCTGAACTGGTCCTGAGTCCTGCTTCCTTACGGTCATGTAGCAACAGTGGATATTTTGGATGATAGCGTGATGATTCCCAACCTCTACAGCGCCACCTAGCGAGTCTACGTGGCTGCATTTCAAATTGACATGTAGTGCACTACCTGTGGAACCTGGACTGAAGTGCACTTAAATAGAGAAGACAAATCGATTTGAGGCTGGGCCCGAGAATGTTCGCTAAGTATTTATTTAACATTTGAATTTTAATAAGAAGGATGCTCATAAGCAGGAATCCAAAACAAGGCCACCCAGGTGGCTGTTAGCAGGTGAGCTGACAGGACAGGAAGGAACGGCTCTAATAATGTGTCGCCTTATATAAAGTGTGTGATAAAAAAAAAAGTTTGTTAGATAGAAACTGCAGCAGTTTTTCTGAATTCCATCAGATGGCGAGGTGTCATAGGTGCGCCATACTGTATGTAAATCATGAAAGCTTGTAGACAGCATGCGACGGTTTGTTGTGGAGTCACAAGTACATTGTAACATTTTATAGCTAACATGTAGCCAGTTTTTAGAGATCAAAGCATGTGATGTCACAAAGTCATGTGACTGAGGACCATTGAGACTTTTCATTCAAAATGAATCAGGATGGATCCCAAGTCTATACATCAAATTAGCAGGAATTTAATTCTGATTACTCAATCATAGATATCAGATACAACTAATCTGTAAAAGACGTGTAAAGATAAACACAATCTGATCATTCACTAAAGGAAAACGACTTCTTCCTCTTCCTCAATCAGCTCATTTAGAATATTCAGCACTCTTTTCTCCACACGCAAGTGGTTTTATTTAAGGCTGCAGTGTTTTTCCAGCGTGAGAGTTTATAGCAGCCACACGCTGATCGAACGCGCGGGACCTCTGCTCTCTTTCAGTTCGTTCCCTTTTAATTACAATGCTCAGGGAAAGAGGAAGTGAAATGTGTAAATGTACGCTAAAATTATAGTCATTTAGGATTATCAGCAGGGGCGATGTTCACACACACACACACACACACACACACAGAAGAAACTCAGAACTGCTTCTTCTGTCTAATACCAATACACTCCTGAAAAGGAATTACACACAAAAGCTCTGGTATTTGCAGGGAAATAATCATTAATTTATTTGCTTATTGTGAGTTCCTCAATGTTATCTAAAGGAATAGTTTAAATATCCACTGTATTTATAGATAGATAGATAGATAGATAGATAGATAGATGACGTGTTGCACAGAGATCCAAAGATCATATTCTATGTTGTATGTTTTTATTAAAACTGCCCTAGTTCTTTGAAAAACCCAGACTCGATGCCGCAGCAAACTCACAGTTCAGACAACGATCAGAAAACCATCTTCATGCGCTGTTACAATTTCAAGACCATTCTATGATATCTCAGAAAAAATTCTGTCCATATGTTTGTCCGTCTGTATGTTTGTATGTCTGTCTAGCCGATTATGTTACAGCATCAGCCGAAACTGGCTGGACATAATTGAATGAAACTTTTTTTGTCCTTCAGTATTCCCCTGAAGTTAAACCTGCACCATGAACGAAATCTAAACATTGATTAGAAGGGACATTATGAGCAGTTATGTGCACGATTACGTCATAGCAGCCAGCGCTTTTTTGGACGAATTCAGCGCCTTTTCCCTCGAGGTGGGTGTGGCTTTATGTGTCACTCCACAGGGCCAATCAACACAATAGTTTACTGTAAATACACAGAGTATGCAGAAAAAACACAGAAACTAACCATAATGCACCTATAAGGCGCCCAAATCCTCACCAAACAGAACAGAAAACATGACACAGCATGGCAAATAGACTATAAAAACTGAATCTTCAAAGATGTAAGTACATATCATTGTATGTTTATTCTTCCTGGGGGAGGTTTAAAACCAGTTTGTCTCATATACTTTAAATCCATGGTGCTAATAACATGAGATATAAAACACGGGTCGTTAGAGCAAACGTATAATAATATATGTACAATACCTGAACTGAGAGCCCAGTGTTATGTGCTAAAATCAAAATGTTAAGTAACAATGATGTTATGAACAGTTATGTGCCGGATGTAATAATCTACTTTTACCAGGAAGTGTATTTGGCTAATGATAAAAGAATTACAACTTAGTGTAAACAAGGCGTAAGATACTCAACCTTACAGAATGTGATTTCTTTGTATTAATAAGTTAGACAGAGAGTTCTGCTGTACAGAGAGACAGACAGACAGACATGTACGTGGGCTTCAACCAAATTAATAATAATAATATCACTGATTAAAAGATCAGCAGATTATTTTTAGCTTTAACCTTTTAACTGTTTCTACAAACTCTTTAACCGTCAACAATGAGTACTAAAGCTAGTATATATTTAACCATTTTTTTTCTCTCTGATTACAGTAACACATATAAACCACACTAATGCACCAGAGTCTTGTTTTAATAGATCATGCTGTGCAAAAGTATAGGCACCCTGAAAAATTCAGAATAATCTAAAAGAAAACTATTATGTTTAAATATTTATATAGGGAGAGAGACTGCAAAGATATTCTGTACTCAATAAAGTATCTTTAAAAATATCTCAAATGTCAACTATTTCAGACATACTTTGTTGTTTTTACTGCTCTTTGCAGCTTTTCTCTACACTATAAATCATTTATCATGAGAGTTTGGCAGAGAATAAAACCACTTTTTGACCTTGAGAGCGGTACTGAGGATGCTCCAGAGGTCTGATACCAGCCCAGTAACATTCCGCCCCTAAACCACCCCAGTAACATTCCTGACTGCAGGCTATAATGTCAAGAAAACTCACTTCTTACAAAAAATCATGCACTGCTCATTTCTCATTAGCCCTCGTTGAGTCTGTTCCATGTGACATGTGGGCGTGGTTAATAACACATTCACCATGATGTAATATTTGACCTCTGACCTCTCGACGGGGTCTCTCAGGATGGCGACGAAGCGCGCTTCAGGCTGAAAGGCGTGGATGAAGTCCTGGGTCAGGAAGGGAGGCTCCGGCTCTGTGGCATCACCATTGAGATAAGACCAAGCGTTGTTGTCCCACATGGTGGAAGCGCTGGCCTCGCCTGCCAATCACAAATCACAAGGTTGACTTTACAAATCATTAAGCACAAGTAAGTGAAAAACACTCTGTGTCATGCGGTTATCAATGTTAGGATGGTGTGATGAAGTGGAGTCACTTTAACGATCCTGGAGTTGAATAAGTTTATTATAAAGGCACGTCCTGAAATGTTCTTTTCTCTCCTAACACAGCGATTTGTATTTTTAAGTTTCTTAAAGAATGACACGTGTAACGCTTTATTCATTTAAAGTTTAATTTAATCTGAAAGTTGAGTTCGTTCCTGTTCTCTCTTACGGTATAGCAGCTTTAAACACTCGCTCCCTCTCCAGCAAGTTAATATGACAAAAAAAAAACATACAACTTGTCACTGCAAAAACGCTATAATAAAAAATATCTGAAGCATCCTTGAGTGACCTGTTACTATGGAAACGCTAATGTATCAAATCAAGCTTGTGCACATGTCAGAGCTGCTGTTGTAGAGAATTAATCAACACCTTCTGACCAATCAGAATCCAGGATTCAACAAGAGTTTTGATAACAAGTGTTATAGATGAGAAACTTGTGAAAACATTCTGCCTCATGTTGATTAGGGTAATGCTGATTACGCAAAAAGTTTCATAAAGTGCGAAATTTCAGAAATATTATCAGAACATTCTAGATCTAATCGAACATCCTTTTCACTTTAGCACTTTAGGTTTGCCTTTTCAGAATTTCCTCATCCAGTTAGAAAATCTCTGAGGGTTTAAGATTTAAAATTAGCGGTACAACATGAAATGCTCTGGGTGTAAAAAAAAAAAAAAAAAAAAAAAAGGGTGATGCTGTGTAATCAGAAGTGAGAATCGTGTGGCGAGATAAGATCAGGTGAACAGGATGCTGATGAGTAACACGTATTGGGAAAATACACTGTGAGTTATCTGATAGCAGACTCATCATTTAAGCTTCGATGCTGCAAATAAGAAGAAATAAACACTACATCGACACCGGCGTGGCAAAAGTGTGAAGCTGCACTTTTTTGCATTTTTATACATTTATGTTTGAAATGAGTTACTAAAAGAAATGTTAAAGATGATGCTGATTCTAATTTCATTTAGAATTCATTCATGTATCGTTTATACCGCTTCATCCTGTATTCAGGGTCACGGGGGCGGAGCCTATCCCAGGAGACGCTAATGCCCTAAGTATACCCTGGACAAGGTGCCAATTCATCACAAGTCACACACACTACGGGCAATTTGGGAACGCCAGGTACCCTAATCTGCATGTCTTTGGACTGTGGGAGGAAACCCGGAGTACCCTGAGGAAACCCACCAAGCACAGGGAGAACATGTTAATTTCATGTACACAGACTTGAGGCCAGAATCAAACCCTCAACCCTGACGATGCACGGCAACAGCAGTAACCACTATGCCACCGTGCCGCCTTTATTCAGAATTTTTAAAAAAAAGTATCTAATTTTTAGCTGTGATTAGATTTTATTTAATCTAGCTCTGATTGTAAAAAAATTAACTAATAATAACTTAAATTAATGCAATTTATTTTATTATTTTCCTGACTACTTCATAATTTGATTATCATCATTTAATCATGTCTATCTCTTATTATTCTAAAAAGCCAGAAAGTAGTAATGGGATTTGTAATTGGACAGAGGCAATAGTGTCCTAGGTCATTTCATGAGTCAATACAAAGGACTTAGGTACAGTACTGTATGTTATGAACCACAGGAAGTATTGCCATATAAGGAGTGAGGAGGAAAAGACGGAACAAAGAAAGAGATGCCTGGGAGATCTACCACCATCCAGGGGAAATGTAATGAAACAAAATCCTAACAATTTCTTTCAAAACCTTTTTGCAGAGACGTGTGAAAAATCATGCATTGTTCATGAATGAGGAAAGGTTTATGTTACATGTATGGAAGGAGTCTCCAGTGTCAGTGCTTCTTTATAACAGTCAGAGGTAAAGCTGTAAGTTTATGTTTTCTGACATCTTCAGGACAGAGGAGGTTAAAATTAGAATAGTAACATTTGTGATAAACCATTTTTGCCGATCTGCTAAGGTCTAAGAGGAATAAAACACTTCAGATTGTGCTGTTGTAGAAAAATAGTCAACTTCCAGACAGTAGCAGGTCCTCCGCTTCATCACACACTCATGTCACTCATTATTTTCCTTTTTTTAATTCTGTATATCATTTATATTTAATGCTGCAAAATAGTTAAATACATTTCAAACATGATTTGATTCTCCTGATTGGCCTGTTTGTTTTGTGACACGCCCCTTAAATATAAGAAATCTGGAAAATTGTCTGTTTAATTTTTTTTTTTTTGCCCTTTGTTGCACTCTACAATCTTGGAGCTCATTTAGACAGAAGAGATTTAGAAATATTATTGTTCCAACATCACTTAAGACTTAAGGTTTCTACATGACAGCACGATCGTACCGGTGATAATGCTGGCCCGGTGGACTCCTGCAGGCTTGTTGGCCAACATCTGGCTCTGAATGTGATGCGCTGGAAGATCAAACAGATCCAGATAATCCTCCACCGGATAGCGAGCGTGGAGTCCATCACTGGGACGGATTATACCTGCAGTGAGGAAAAACAATCACAAAACATACGACACTATAATGAAACTGTTTATACAGTACGTAGATTACAACAGCTCTCTAAGGCTGATCTTTCTGGAGATGCCATACTAATGAGCAGATCTGATTGGCTGACCTTCTTTTTTTTTTTTTACTTATAATCCAAAAATGAGGAAAATGCAGGTTATGTTTGTGTGCGAAGATTATCATCAGTCTGAATCATGAGGAATGTTCTGAAATAACTGTTTAGTTTGTAATTATCTGATCCAAAGTTCTTCTGTGGAGTGACAATGCCAAACGCCAATGCCGTTCCTGACGCGCACAATGCATCCAGTGCAATGGACAAATGTATACACAAAACAACATGATGCACAACAATAAGTCAGCTGTGGGCGGAGCTTCTTCAGAGTAGGATTGAAGTAAAGGGGTGTATTTGTTTGGCTGTTTGGTTGTTGTTAAATATCAGCAATCTTCCTGCAGTATCGCCGACTCCTACTTTTGAACAAAAACCTCTAAATTGCAGGTTGTTGTAGCTGTTACTACAAAATTGGGCAATGTAGAGTGGACAAACCCTGTCAAGGACTGGACAAACCCTCCGTGACGTCTCCCAGAGGTTTTCTGTGGAGCCGCTTTAAAGCTCAGCTGTGGGCGCTCTGGTCGTCGTCATCTTGGCAGGAGCCGACTCACGCCAGCCATTTTGTTTTCTTTTATGTCCAAGTTTGAGCTACGTACTGTACACTGGACTGCTCGGCCGTCAGAGGTCAAACACTTCCCACGTATGATTTTGTGTGATCATGTGGGAATGAAGAAACTTATACTGAATGAAAAGACTCTGTCTCTCTGGACAAACAAACAGACGCTCGAAAACAGACAAAGAACCAGAATCGGTGGTTTTGCCCGGAAAAAAAAAAAAGATTTGGGGTTTTTTTTGTTGTTTTTTTTTACTCCAGTGCATCCTTTTAATTCTTTTCAAACAAAATACCTTCTGACTGCTTTTCCCAAAATCTGTTCCAAAAATAATCTTCATCTCTTTATTCTCTTTAAGTCTTCTCTCTTCTGTTTGGAACAAAGGTATTTTTATCCAATAAAAACAGAGTCCCTGTTTCTGTGTGTGTGTGTGTGTGTGTGTGTGTGTGTGTGTGTGTGTGTGTGTGTGTGTTGGGAGAGAGGGGTCTGTGCAAAGAAAATATCATCAGCGTGGTTGACACTTGAACTGATTAAGATTTAGCTCAGTAGTCATGAGTTCCCCGTGTGGTGAGAGCTTCCTGTAGTGAGGAGAGTGCTGCTCGTGATCCTCATTGTCTCTGGATCTACTTGTGCTTAGTTCTGGCTCTTCTACCTCTTTGCCAAATTAAGGGGTGTAATAATACACTCCTGTCATGATTCGATTCAATTAGATTCACGATTCTTAATTAATAATGTGACTTGACAATACTTAATTCACGATTCAATCAAGTTTACAAAACTTAACCCATGATTCGATTTACAGTACAGTGGTATCTTGGTATACAACCGTCCCGCTATAACAATTTTCACTTTAAGAACAAAAATGTTGCAAGAAATTTGCCTCGGCATGCAAAGTATTTTTGTCATACGAGACAACGAACCAAGGCAAACTGAATGCAGGCTAAATTGCGTGTAACGTCCGGTAGCTGTTTAATACTTGTTTGCACCCGTGGAAAGCCAAGATAAGTGAGTTTACATATTTTTTTGATTTTTTGGCATTTTGTGTAAGAGTTAGTGAAGACTTCGCACCACGAGTCCCAAGAATGTTATCAAGGACGGTAGCAAGAAGAAAAGGGAGCTGCTTTCAGTTTTGTTTTTAAAGCAGGTGGAACCAAGAGGAATCATAAATTAAGGTAAAGTGAGGTTCAATGTCTATTTATTTCATATTTTAATTTCTTTACATGCCTTTTCTAAATGTTTTGATTGTTTTTATATGTAAAAAATATGATATAATTTTGGAAATTGGTAGTATTGGTAATATTTTTGGGTCGCTGGAACGAATTATCTGCATTTACATTTTTTTCTATGGGACAATGTGTTTCACAAAACAAAATTCTCCTTAAGAACTCGCCCTCGGGATGGATTAAATTCGTACGCCGAGGTACCGCTGTACATAATTTGTAATGTAGTTCACAATACTTAATTCAAATTTCGACTCAATGTACAATACCTAATTTGTGACCCAAATTGATTCAAAATAGTTAATTAACTATTCAATTTGATTCAGAAAACTTCGTTCACAAGACAGTATAGTACGTCCCCCAAAAAAAGAAAACACACAAAAAATGTCTGTCCTGTAAAGCTGTCCTAAGGGTGAATAATCCTAATTTCGGAAAATCCTCAACAAAACAGAATTCACAGTCCAATACAGTGAAAAACAGCTCTGAGACATAAAAGGGTCCAGGATGCCCCTCATGATTTAAAAGCGCAAAAACAACACTGTTACATTTTACATTTCATTTGTGAGATTCGTTTCCTTAGGCAAGGTTAAGGTTTTTTGCCACATGATTGCAGTGTGGGGAAAGGGGACAGAGATTAAGTCGAGTGGATTGGTATGTTTTACATTGTATATTCGTGTCAAAGGCATATAAGACTCACTTTGTCGAACTTAAGAACAAACCTGACTTACGAACGTGCCCCGGAACAAATAAATTTAAAATTTCACTTAAATCACAATACGTACCTCATGATTCAATTCAGAATAACCAGTTTGCGATTTACCTAATTCATGATTCGATTAGGTTCAAAAAGCTTAATTTGTGATTACAGTATATTAGTAATTATATTCACAACATGATTCAATCTGATCTTGATTCAATTTTGTTCAATTCACTTATTTAAACAAAAGCTGAATAAAAAAAAGTCTGAGTAAAAATGCTTCATCATGAAAAACACTGCATTTGTGTGTATATGTGTGTATGTGTGTGTGTAGTAAACGCAGTGTGTTGCAGGTTCATCATGTCTAATGTCTTAAATGTTGAAGGAAAAAAGTCGCATTTACACACAGATGTTACTTCAAACGCAGCTTTTGTCTGTGTGATAAAATCTTACATAAAACAGGAAACTGTGGCTTTCCATATTAATTTCTGTGTGTGTGTGTGTGTGTGTGTGGGTGTGTGTGTGTGTGTGTGTGTGTGTGTGTGTGTGACTCCAGTCTCACACAGTACCACTGCAGTTCAATCCCTGCTATCCGTTATCACCCAGATGAGGATGGGTTCCCTGTTGAGTCCGGTTCCTCTCTAGGTTTCTTCCTATTACCATCTCAGGGAGTTTTCTTCTTGCCACTGTCGCCGTCGTCCTCGGCTTGCTCATCAGGGACGATCTTATCATTTTGATTCATACACATTCACATTCCATACAAACTTATATAATTCTTTTGACTGTGTAAAGCTGCTTTGCAAAAATGTCAATTGTTAAAAGCGCTATAGAAATAAAATTGAATTGAATTGAAAATTGAATAGAGTGTGTGTGATTTTCCTGGAGAGGAAACATCTCTGCAGAGTCTTTAACCAGCTGCATGCTCACAATGTAGTTACATATACTGTAAAAAGCCGGCTGCAGGTGGCGTGTGTGTGTGTGTGTGTGTGTGTGTGTGTGTGTGTGTGTGTGTGTGTGTGTGTGTGTGTGTGTGTGAAACCCTCATTGGTTGGCAATTAGCTGCGACTTGTGGTGCTGTGAAGAGGTTTGAGTGTTGTGTGGCGATGGATTGAACGCTGCAGGGCCAGATGGCAAATTGCTGTGTGTTTGGACAATTTCCTTTTACACACACACACACACACACACACACACACACACACACACACTCACACACTGTGCTTCTGTCGCACAGCTCTGTTTAAAGCAGTTTGTATGTGGTTTATTTATATACACTAACAGTAATGCAGATGTAATCTCCGCCCACAATATGATGTCACTGGTGCAAGTTTGTGTGTGTGTGTGTGTGTGTGTGTGTGTGTGTGTGTGTGTGTGTGTGTGTGTGTGTGTGTGTGAGTGTGTGTGTG
>JAOTRS010149664.1:0-11944 GCA_028565755.1 Dinotopterus cunningtoni | reverse complement strand
AGGGGGAAAAAAAGGAAGGATATTCCACCAGTTATATGTGTGCTGAAGACTTTGGGATTAAGTGGAACATCATCATCACTAATGCTTGTTGCAAATCACCAAAGCCATGCTTCAAAGTCTAGCCAGAAAAGTGGCACTGTTTATAACAAGGATAAATTTAGAATGGGATGTTCCAAAAAAAAAAAAAAAAAAGGGGTGTTTACAAAGTTATGGTCATCTATAGTGTTCCTGGTGTGTAACAACATCTATCTTTCCTAGAGGGTCTGAATATTTGGACCCTTATGTGAGGGAGGGAGTCACTGATTTTACAAAAGCATGACTTAAGATCTTTGCCTTAACATCTTTAATCCCTTGTAGACCCCCTTTTGAGCCCAACCAAGATGATGAACTGAAATAAAGCCTCTATGGACTGAGTAGGAGAACTGCATGTGTTAGTGAGCAGACTATCAATAGTATCAAGACCCTTCTTTAGATTAGACCCAAAGACAAAAACATCCCTTCATCCTTAAACCAATTGTTTTTGTGCGTGTGTTTTTTTTTTTTTTTTGGTCACTACGGAAAGACACTGTCTAAACGGAAACCGTGTGATGTATGTCATCACTAGGGAATATTTGCTGCTGATGCATGTTTATAATAATCTCATAGTCAGTACAGATGTTTCCACAGAAACAGTGCAAGAAAGCATCAAAACAAAGGTTTCACTCTGCACTAGCGTAATGAAGCTACCAAAGTGTATCTTTCCACCAGTTTTATATCTTTAGAATGTAACCCAGAGCTCTTCAGTGTCTAGCACAGTTTGTAATTCACCAACACCTAAAAAAACCAACTGAACCTGGTGATTATCACCCAACTGCCTTGTCCAAACTGACTCTTCAAGACTAGAGTTGTAAAACCCTGATATAACCCATCCTCAAAAATGTGGATATAGTTAGAAGACCTTAAGGGGGCGTTGGTTGCTTAGTTAGTTGGCTTCTCGCCCAACTAAAAATGGGAGGACTTCCTCTGGAAGGGCGTAAATCCTGTTTAAAGTTAAAAATGTTGATCAGATGTAGTGATGGGAAGTTTTAATCATTTTAGTGACTCTGTTCTTTAAATCTCATTCATCAAAATGAACGAATCTTTTTTTGAGTCATTTAGTTCATTTCGTTCTTTTCATCAGAAATAAAATAAAATGTTACATTTTCAATAAACAGACCCACAACACGTCTACATACACAAATTTTGGCTGTAGTTCCAGTAATGAAAATATTACAAAGAAGGTAAGGACATATTATAGTAAACAGAATGAGCAGCTCACCTCTCATATCTTCTGGTCCGAATTGTTCGTTCTTTAGTCACATGACTCTCATAGACACTATACAGTACAATAGATTCAAAAGAACCGGGAGCGTCTCTGGTAGTCTCATGACAAATAAAATTTAAAAAAAACGACTCCGACCAGAAGACTCGAAGGTAACTACTCATTTCTGTTTCCTGTACATGACCTCCGGAGGATTTGCGATGCTTTGCACATGCGCGTCCAGTAAAAAATGAACAAATCACTCTCCGAGACTACTCGTTTTTCTAAGTCATGTTAAAGACTCATTTAAAAAGAAGGAATCGTTCATAAACGACCCATCACTAATCAGATGGTCTGCTGTGGCAACCGCTTAATGAGAGCAGCCAAAAGAACAACAGAAATTGAACCTTTTTTTGGACACAAGTTTGGATTTATTTTTCTACATTCTAGAATAATTTTAAACTGAAATAAACTATATGGAACAAGATAAATAAGTTATTACGTCAGTTGTTATTTTAAGACACAAAAGTCAGTTGTTCTGGAATACTGTAGTTCTTGCAAAAACAGTATTATTAAGTGCATTTGCAAAAGCCATCAAGTACCATGATGAAACTGGGTCTCATCCCAGGAAAGCAAGACCAGAACTTACCTCTGCTGCAGAGGAGGAGCTCATTTAGAGTTACCAGCCTCAGAAATCACCAATAAACAACCAGCACCTCAGATTAGAGCAGTTATGGAGGCTTTACAGAGCATAAGTAGCAGATACATCTCAATATCAACTGTTTGAATGAGATTATGCCTTTGAACAACGTCTTTAACATTGTTTTACAGTGTAGAAAGATAGAAATCAGAAAAGACCATGGAATTAGAAAGTATGTCCAAACTTTTGATTAAAGAGTCATCACTTTCATGTCTTTAAATAAAAGATACAAACTAGAGGTTTTCTATTTAGTACTGCTCCAGCAACATGGAAATGTACAGTTTGTTGCCTTAATTCTGAGAATGTGTGTACTGATGTAGCAGTGGGTTCGGTAGTAGTAGTAGTGCTGTTTTCCTTTTCTGATTTTCTAAAATTAAAGCTCAAGAACTTGCACTTTTTACTGATGTATGATGTTAGACTAAATTTGTTTTAAATGAAAAGTGTTTGTCTTTAAGTGATGTCTAATGCTTGTGCACTTTAGTTGATTTTCCCATTTTTGTTAAACAAATCATATTTGTGATGGGCCTAAAAAGCCTAAAAATGAGCCTCACTAGATCCCCATGTGAATATTAATAGCCTGTGTCTGGCCCCTGATGTATCGAACCCCCACTACAGCTCTGCTTTACCGCATGCTGTGCTGCATTATTGTCCCCGCTGTCTCGCTCATTGCTTCATGAATATGTGCACACATACACACACACACAACAGCGCCGCCTACTGGATATTATGCGTTTTAATGCCACAAAGAGGCTGTCTGAAAACGGATTTGAGATCAGAGAGCGCTCAGACTTTCGTCCTGTTCATCTCCTCTGAGCGAGTAACACTTGGGGGGAAGTCTCAGGAAGTTTGATTTAGAGAGCTCATTTGGCTAATGGAGCATAGGAGATGCACATTTAATCATTTGTGCTTCCACACACACACACATCTTGTCATTGACTATGCATGCACACGCAAGCCTAGATTGATTACTAATGCCTTCCTCTGGTTTCCGGATCGCATACTGCCAGTGTGTGTTAATTGGCTTTGAGCTCTGCGCACCAGAGGTAGTGTTTGTACAGCCTGCACACTTACACACCTCACACACACACACACTCGCAGGAGCAAGTGTTTTTAGCTGGATAGATTCTGTACCTATAAGTTTTTTCAGGATGGATTGGGTGTGGTTGGGGAACATGCAAATATGAATTGTTCACTTAACCAGCGTTTTTGTCCAGTATTTTTTTTAAAATACTTCTGTTGAACCACAATTTAAGAAAAATTTCTAATTTTTATTAGTTATTTTTCTGAGTTTTTTTTTAAATTATTATTACTTTTGTAAGTTTCAACCCACAGTGACCCCTTTCTTTAACTGAAGGGTAACAACTATTTTGTCCACATGTTTATAAGGCCCAGTGCTGTTGTGCTCTACATCAGCACTCCTGTAATCCCTCCCGTCCAATAAGACTACTTGGTCAGAACTAACCGTTGTATAATTAAGGATTAAAATTTGTGGGAAAATATTGTTTGCATAAGCACACAAAGCCATCACAAGTGATGTTGGTAACGATTTAAAAATAATAATTATTTTTTGCTTTTTCATGTATTTGTTTCGAGTGCATTATTGAGTGAGTACCTCGTGCCCTTGTCTGTTTTACATTAACTTAAGTACACGATGATATGACAGCATCTAAATAAAGGTCTACTCTACATCTAAAATATGTCTTTTATTTTGTAATTATATTATCAACAGTTATAATAAGCTAAAACAAAGGGCCTGAAATGTTTTGTGTGTTTTTTCCCTTCAGTTCACTTTCTATAATACAGTATAATTTTGCAATTTAGTTTCCTTTCTCTACAGTTTTTTTTCTTTTCGCCTTCTTGCTTATGTCTTCTTTTCTTGTGTTTAACTGCATACAGTATGTGCTCGTATCTCACTCTGTCTGCGGTCCTCATTATGAGCACCTGCTTGAAGAAGTGCCGTTTGGGGAGAAAATGGATGAATATGAAAAATCAAGCCCGATGCAGGGAAATGCACCCTGACATCCCTGTCACAGGTGTTCATCAGCATGTGAATGGCTGTGGTATCACAGACACATTAATCACTAATCATTTCTCTGCCTTCTCGTCTTTCAGACTTTCACTCTGATTAAATTAATGTCGTTGTCCATCTCACTCTGTCATTTAATTATTTTCACTTTTACTGTGTATTTTCACTCTTACTAATCTCCCTTCTTCTTCAGTCATGCTTTCTTTATATTTTTTTTTGGTATGCATAACTGTGAAGAAAATAGTGATAGTGTTGCCAAGTCCACAGTATCAGGTTGTGTTTGTTTGTTGTTGTTTTTTTCCCCCGATTTTTCTCCCTAATTTAGTTGTGTCCAATTCCTCCCCGTCACTAGGGGGCTCCCACATTAAGGCTACTACTCAATCAGGAGGGCCGAAGATTATCACGTGTTTCCTCTAAACCATGTGACGCCAGCCGACCGCATCTTTTCAAACTGCTCGCTCACGTACCGTTGGGGGACGGCATAACACACTCGAGGACAGCACTTTCCGCTCCTTCCGCTTACTGTACGTGAACTCACAGACGCCCCTGATTGGCTGTAGAGCCGTGATTAATGTGGGAGCACTAAGTACCTTTCATCCCTCCCCTCAGAGAGAGCTCAGCCAATCAGCTCTCTAGACCTCCGGCTGCAAGAGGTTACAGCATCAATCAGGAATCGAACTTGCGATCTCCCGATGATAGGGCGAGCAATTTACCACTGCGCCACTCGGAGGCCCGGTTTTTTTATTTTCTACAGATTTGGGTAGAAACGTTGGAAGTTTTGCATAAAATGTTTCCATTGCAAAACGCTTATCTTTCATTTTCTCATCCACTCCTGTGGATCATGACATTCAGCTTTATTGCCACATAACATTGCAGAGCCTTAACCTGATCAGCTGAAGCTGTCTAATTTCAAACTATACTCATAAGACAACATGACCACCTGTTCACACTCCAAACTACAGTTTTTATGCTTTTAAGCAAATTGAAGCTTTTTAATAGCTTCATTTTCAAGTGGTTTTCTTATTCCCACACAGCAGTTTAGTCTCCGTCCTCTGAGTTCTTGTTACATTGGAAATGGCGCTTACAGTACTTTCTCTATTAAACATGGCTGTGATTTCTGCTGTTGATTTTTATTATTATTATTATTATTTTTATGATGCCAAGCATTTAAGTGATTTTAGTTCATTGACATTCATGATGGTTTTTCCAACTACATTTCTTTAATGAAATTGACTGTTCATCCCTATCCTTCCAGATTGGGACAGTTCTTAACCAGTACTCAAGTCCAGTAGTTTCAGCAATATCCTTAGTTGTTTTCTTTGCTTGTTGCAGGGTAATAATTTATTCCTTCTAAAATCTTAATGCACAGTTACATACCCACTAAAATGTTACTGTTTATTAAGTGCATGATTGTACTGCATGTGTTCCTCATAAAGCATTCTCACGTGTTTAGACAGATCGTCATAATTTTTTTGCAGAGACTCCCCTTAAACGTTGATAGGAATTTAGTTTAACATTTATCAGAATCATGTGACTATTCATCTACAGCAGGTGTATTTCTTGTAACCTCTTCTGCATCAAGCCTCGTTTACATCATGTGCTTTCTCAGAAAAGTCCTCCTCTTGGAGTTCCTGGTTTCTGATTAAACTTTTTGCAGTCTCGCACACTTGAATTTCCTTTTTTTCCACTTGTTTGCTTCTGAGCTGCTGAATGTTGCACCCCTGTGTGCAAGCACCTCATTGGACTAAAGTCCTGTCAGTCAGATCTCTCAGACTGTTTACTTAACTCCCATTTTCTCACCTTCCCTTTTTGTCTGTCTCTCCCGCTACCTTTTTTTTCCCCTTTATCTCTGTTCCTCCTTTTTCTCCCAGGCGTCTGTTTGTACTGCCAGGGGAACACCAGAGGTCCCAGCTGCGAGGAGTGCAAACCACACTTCTACAGGGAGCCCGGAGCCAGCCCGAGCAAGTCGTGCTTGCCCTGCCCCTGCTCCACTGTCACCTCTTCAGGCAACTGCACTCTTGGTGAGTCCCTGCTGTAACTCCTGACATTAGCCTAGCATAGCTTAGATTAGCCTTCTAGCTTCCTTTGTTCTCTCGGGGGCTACTATGTGAATCCAGGTTCTGAGATTGAACATGATCGCTGTCTCTGCTTCTGATTTCATGTGTACATCATGTCATTCTGGTTGGATGTCTGTTTATGCAGTGGAATTTAGACTCGAGCTTCAAAAGAGATTTCCAATAAACTGAGCATAGGATTGTTTTTTATCCTTCGCGCAGCCAGATTAGTTTATGAATAATAATGAATTTGAAGGTAGAAACTCATGTTGCAGATCTGTTTAGACTTGCCAGACTCTCCTTTTTAATTTTTTCCACCCCTTCTTCACTTTTAGTTCTGTTTTTTTCTACTGCTCGAGTTCCTGTTTGTTTTTATCTTTCTCTCTCTCACTTTCTCTCTCTCTTTCTCTCTCTCTCTCTCTCTCTCTCTCTCTCTCTCTCTTCCTCTGTGTGCGCGGGTTTGAGTTATAGTTTGTCAAGATGCTCATACTTGTGGTTTCTATCTTCCTCTTTCTGCCTCTCTCTCTCTCTCAGTCTGAGTGGGTGCACTCTATGCTGATAGCAGCATTCTCAAGCAGCTACGATCAGGTACAGACCTGTGAACGGAAACCCCACAAGCCAGTGAAAGGGCAGGGGCTTGTACAGTGTATTTGTTTTCACACTCAGTCATACTGAAACCATGAAATGTGCTAACAAAGGGAAGAGCCTTGTGCCTTATAGACATGTTCCAGGATGAGCTGTATGATTACGCAGACATGCAAGAAACTTAGTTTTATAGTAAAATGTACAGTAAAAGTCTATAGGTATTGTGCCAGTTCCACAATTTTTGTAATTTTTCTACTGTACACCACCAGACTGGAATTAAAATGAAGATATTAGGATGTGGTTGAATGGTAGACTGTCAGCTTAATTCATTGGCTTTAACAAAAATGTTGCATTAACTGGTTACGAACTTGGTCCCAAGTGTATAAGAACGCTATTACAAAAAAAAACTACCTATGCCCTTGAACTTACTTCCAAGAAAGCTCTACCCCCTCCTGTACTCTTCATTATACAAGGTATCAACAAATAACCTACAGCTTGTCACCGAAGTAAGTGTGGCAGATCACCGAATACTATCATTTCACTCAGGTTCTGCAGGCGAGATCATTCAGTGCTTTATAAGTCAGTAGTATTGTTTTGTCATCAATGTGAAATATTGCTGGGAGCCAGTGCGGTGTGCATGAGATAGGGGTGATGTGCTCATGCCTTCTGATTTTTGGCTGCTGTATTCTGAACTAACTAGAACTTGTTTATGCACCTCCTGGAACAGCCAGTTTAATTACTTTAAGGTAACAAAACCATCAACCAGTTTTTGTTTGTATCGTGTAATGACATTATATTTATTATTTTAGCAATATTTCTGGGATGAAACAAGAATAAAACCAGGGAGGTAATAATTACTCCAAGGTATTTTATTGCTGCATGTGATGAAACAGAAAGGCCATCCAAAGTCACTGTGTGATCAGAAAGCTTAATTCTAGCTGCTTGTGGGTCCAGTACTATTTGGTACATTCAAAGGAAAACAAAAAGAAAACCATCTCACCAAGTCAAGAACACTCTAGACTACAGAAAAGAAAATAGTTAAAGTCTACTACCAAGAGACGCCTTAATGAATGTAAATACTGAGGCATTACCTCATGATGCAAAACACCTAGTACCACTCGAGGACAGAAAGCATCTAATAATGAAAGCCTTCCCAATTCTGGAGCAAGATTCTTTGGACAGATGAACCTAAGATTAAAAAGCATGAAAGAGAGAATAGAATACAATACAATACAATACAATACAATACAATAAAGAAATGGCTTATGATCCAGAGCATATCAAATCATCTGTTAAACATGGTGTAGACAGTGTGACGGTTTCTATCTATCTATCTATTCATCTATCTATCTATGATAGTACAACCCTCGGGAGGCAGTGTTATGATCTGCGGTTTCTTTAGAGACTCAGCAACATTATGTGGCAATAAAATGAAATCAGCTGTTGAACTGAATGTACCCGTATGGCCAGGGTATCACGTTTATGGATTTGTTCCTCCCTGGTAGCATGGGCATACTGTATTCCAGGATGCAAACTGTGAAAGAGTGGTTCTAGGAGCATGAGGAATCATTTTCCACCACGGATTCTTGACCTTAACCCCTTTAGAAGTCTTTACGATGTTCTAGGGAGGACTATATGGAGTGGTTTGACTCTGCATGACTTTGAAGTTGCATGTGAATGTGTGCTGAAATCAAGAGAAATGCGATCCAAAAAAATATAGGAGTGTATGACTTTTTTGGCCAGGCACCTCAAATCACCACTTAAATGAAAACATTTCTCGTTGCACCTGAACAGACAACAGGCATTAATCATTTTCATTGTCTGTGTTTTAATTACCGCACAGTTTCTGTGAATTACAGACTCATTGTATGCTAATAGCCTACATACACACATAAATACACACAGGACAGCAGGTCATTAGCATTAAGCAGGCCTGATCTCATTGTATACTGTAGGTAAATCACTGATGGGGCAGCCTGAGGAGCTGCAGAAGAGCACCCTGGTGATAAACCAATCCCCTATTTCCGATAAGCCATGGGCTCTTCATTAGCAAGGCTTGATTGGAAGAAGTAGAAGCAGTAGCTGAACAGTAGAGCTCACCCAGTCCTCTGGAGAAATTAGTGGAGCTATAAGTTTAGTAGAAGTTTCTGGTTTGTGTTAGTCCTCATGTAGGTTTTTTTTTTTTTTTTTCAATTAAACTTGAAATTTATGAATTTATAATTGAATGTTGTGGAATGTCAGAGATACCAGTTAGTTCTTGCTACCACGTAACAGTCATTCACTCACCAGCCTTTTTTTTTAAAGCTCTAATATATATTAAAATAATAATAATTTATCAAGAAACCACATATACCGACTGTATACTCCACTATTTTGAAGGCGTTCCTGTCCTGGGAATTCCCTTGGAAACCTTTGTGACTGGTAATCTGTAAAGAGTTGACACTCAAGACTCCTATCAAAAATTTCTTTTTTTTTTACTTCTTCTTTTTTTAACAAATCTGTTAATTTCTAGTCTTAGGTTATGTACAGTAGAATGTCCAATATAAAGTGACCATGTATGAGTGGTTTCCATAGAAACAATAACATATTAAAACAAGGGCATGGATAGTGGCTGTTCATGTTATAGCAGAAACTACTGTCCAGGCCATACTGTAATACTAATGCACACCTTCTGAGCAGTAACATTTGAGAATTCAGCATGCTGTGATATGGACATTAATAACAAATTATATTATTTACGTAAATGAAAACTAATTTTGACTGCCTATCCATAAAAGTTGCCAGAACAGTCAGAATGAATTAATAACTAAGATAGGAAATCACTTAAACGTTTGGCGAAATTGCATCTTTTAAGAAATTACAGTTGAAATCACAGCTTTTTATGTTTAATAGTAAGTTGTTTTGACACATGATTTAGCCAACACATTCTGCACTGTAATCAAAGCTAAACGAAGTACAAAAAAAAAAAAAATCCCAGACTTTGTATGACTGTAATGTAATGATTATAATCATATCAATATTTTAAAAAAGGGAAAAACAAAACAAAACAGCATCCTCACAGTCAGTCAATCAACCAAACATGGGGCAGCAGGTCATGACAAAACCACACAGACACAGGCCAAGTGCCCCAGCCAGCACCCACACCAAACAGTGGGAAAAAAAATCAGATACCCACAAACCTGCCTGTGGCCTGACTGCCAGTCTCAGACAAAACGGCTTAAGAACCTCAAAAACCACTCATCTCTCATCAAAAAAGGCTGGTCTGAGCTGACAGAAAGCTGTGGTGAGAAAAAAAAAAGCATCTGGATACACAACACACCAGACCTGTATTTGTTCGTGTCAGCAGAAAACTACAGCAGTTCCCAGCCCTCTCACCCCAAAAGTCTCAAGAGACCAGCAGCGTATGAGCCACCCAAACCACGCCATCCAGCACCATCACCTACACCACAATCAAAGGCACAGAAACCACACAAAACCCCACCTCAACATCAAAACAACCTACTGCCACAAAATAGACTACGCAGACAACCACACAAAAACGTAGGTGCACAGGAACCCCCTTTTATCTACAGGGGGGAGGCATTAATGTCAAACCGAGACTTTTGATTGTGCAGAATAACAGAAAACAGTTGAGAGTGAAAACTACCTTCATTTCTCTACAAAATCACCTGCTACACTAATGCACTTTCACTAGTGCTTAGATACCATCAGGCGAGAACGTTTTGTCAGTACGTCATCGGAGCAATGATCAGACTGCCTTCTTCACGACTGAAACACTGGCCTCACAGGAACTCTTTTAATGGTCCAAACGTGTGGAAATAGCTTTGGAGCGAGCTGAGGACTGTACAAGGGGATGTGGCAATAACTCCCAGCCGAGTTCCTGTAATGTGCTAGAAGTGTTGGAGAATGATTGTGTGTACAGATCCATCTTTTCCACAAGTTGGCAACAAGTTGTATGTTTATTTTCAAGGATTCTATTCACTGATTGATCACAGAAACGACTGCGGTGGGCTTCGAGCCACCTCGGCTGGGATCGTCATTCACAGATGTACGGTCTTCTTTAAAACGTTTGCACCATTTAAATGCAACGTTTTACTGCAGTTAAGAGCATCTTAACCGTACTGTGCTTAAAGTCATCTGTAAATGTCGATTCATTTTATGCCCCATTTAAGTCCCAGTTTGACCACAAAAATAATAATGCTTGAACATTATATACTGTAATAGACCACAGGCCGCTAAAAAGCTTTTATTTACTGATTTGACTGACTTAACAAAAGTTGAACAGGGGACAGTGTGCAGTTAAAGTCGGTTATAAGTAATTATTAGGAATAGGAACACAGATAATAACATTATGTTATGTTTTGCCAATTGATTTAACATATCTATTTGTTTGTCTAATGCAGGTTTGGGTTTATCAAAGAGCTCATATATAAAGTGATTTTTTTTTTTTTTTTTACTCTACCAGTATTAGTACCATGTTTACTAAGACAAGCTGCAGTACATGTAAAGCCCTGATGAAGCAGAACTCCTGGAAGCAACAGAGAGAGCATTACACAGCTCATTAAGCAGTTCTGATTTGATCAAAATCCCTGATGAAGCTCCGACCTCCGTCTGTCGAGCTGCCCCTAACTCCTCCATGCTTTGACTGTTAGTCATCATGTATACCACGCTCTTCCAAAATTCTCTCAAAAAACCTCCACATTTTATTAAACACACACACAGAAGCCCTGCGGTAGGTAGAAATTTTTCAGACCAGCTGACATTTACTATCATGGATAAGCAAAACTGTGAAGGCGTCTATGTGTATTGTAAAACGGTTCATAAGCGCTCGGTTCTATATTTCCATGCTGTGCAATCAGACCCACACAACTACACAAAACAATGTAGAATACGGGTGTGGCTCATGTTGATACAATCATGATATTGTGATAAAATCACGAAGATTTTTGTAATAGTAATATTGTGCACTTTTGTGAGGTCATAGGGGTTATGATATATTTATATTATTTTTTAAAAAAGCATTTTAAATTTTTACAGGTTCTAAGAGCAACTGGATTATTATTATTATTATTATTACCAGTAATAATAATGCATACATATTTTAATACACTCTTGGGTTGTGGGGGGAAAAACTTCCTTTTAAACTTTTTACCCTTTTAAAACTTTTTTTGAATATTAAACTAATATATACCAATGTAATTATAAATTTAATAAATATAATTATATTTATTGAATTTATAATTACATTGGTATATATTACTTTAATATATTTTTTATATATAAAAATGCAGCACATATGA
>JAOTRS010149580.1:0-11949 GCA_028565755.1 Dinotopterus cunningtoni | reverse complement strand
ACACAACCCTCTGCATTTATCCAGACTTGGGACTGGCACAAGAAGACACTGGATTGCGCCCCCCGTGGTTGCATTCATTAATGTGTTTCATTAATTTATGTTGTTAATTTGTGCTCTTTGTAGCATCTTGGTCCTGGAGGAACTTTGTTTCATTTCACTGTGTACTGAACTGTATATGGTTAAAATGACAATAAAAGCCTACTTGAGTACTTGACTACTTAAAATGTTTTTAAACTAATTTGAAGACTGAAACTGTGTGCTGGTCTTAAAGACAAACAGGAAAGGCAAACGGCTGCTTTCATACATTCCAGAATATGTTCTCAGACTGGTGCAATCTTAAGTTCATTTGAAATTAAAGGGCTTTTATCACAAAGTTTGTAAGAAGTCAGAACGGTGAAATGTGTTTCAGAAGGAAACTTTCAGCATGCTCGAAATTTTGAAATGTATATGCAGACTTAAAAATCTTCTTCAAATCAGTTGAAGAACCGACTTTACCCACATTATTAAAATATTTAAGTACTGATTACACCAACATTATTAAAATATTAAAATTAATTTATTCAATAGTAGTTAATTTACGCTTATACAGTTTGCCAAGCTTTTTGCAACTCCACGGTCTGCAGTTAAATTTTCATGTGATAAGTAACTCAGTATGTGGAAATTTGCAGACAAGCCCAGAATGTAGTAATGTTAAATTTTACTGCATGTTGCACTTCCAGACTGCAAATAATAAGGATTCTATTCATTAACCCTTTTAATGAGATCTGATAAGGTCTACCTGTATTTTATTTCAGACAATGTTCCTCCACTGGACTTTGCTCATTATTGCCCTCATGTGGACCCAAACTTCTTTCACCAGTGCAGGAAAAATCCTTGTGTATTCAGCAGAGGGAAGTCGTTGGCTCAACATGAACATCATCCTGCGTGAACTACATAAACGAGGTCATGATCTGACAGTAGTGCGTTCCTCCATGAGTTTACAGATTCCTGAACACGCTCCTCACTACAAATCATTGACCATCCAGGTTTCTCAAGCCATCAGTTTGGATACACCTGACCTAATGGTGTCACTCCTTAAGAAGACTACAGAAAGCAGGAAAAGTAAATGGTCAGTTCTTTCCTTTATAGCTCTATATCAATGTTTATTTGCCCTCATCGACCAATGTAGCAGAGTAAGTGCAGAAATGTTAAGAATCATTTTGGAGGATAAAATTTTGATAAACAATCTCCATAACGCAAAGTTTGATATGATTTTTACTGAAACTCTTCAGGGAAGCGGCGTTGTTTTGGGGTCATACTTAGGTTTACCAATAGTGCTTACTGCTCGCTGGATAATGAACAGAGAAGCCCACTTTGCAGTAGCACCCTCTCCTCTTTCTTACATTCCAACATTTGGATCTGAGCTCAGTGACAAAATGGCTTTTACAGATCGACTGAAGAACTTGTTGCATTATGCTATTGGTCAGTATACATATCACATTATCACTAGACCAGCTTATCAGGATATCATCAGTGAGTTTATAGATCCAAACACTGATATCTTATCCCTCATCCAAAGCACAGATCTGTGGCTCATGCGAGTAGATTTTGTATTTGAGTTTCCTCGGCCCACAATGCCAAACGTGGTCTACATCGGGGGATTTCAGTGCAAGCCTTCTAGTCCTCTGCCTAATGAGCTGGAGATGTTCATGCACAGTGCAGGGGAACATGGTGTAATCATAATGGCTTTTGGAACTTGTCTTAAAGGTTTAGAACATGATTTATCAGAAATCTTTGCATCTGCCTTTGCTCATCTACCGCAGAAGGTTGTGTGGCGACATGCAGGACCAAAACCTTCCACAGTTAGCAACAATACACTTATTTTAGACTGGATTCCACAAAATGATCTTCTTGGACATCCAAAAACAAAACTTTTCATAACACATGGAGGAACCAATAGTATCTACGAGGCCATCCATCATGGAGTCCCAATGCTGGCAATACCACTAGTCCTGGACCAGTTTGAGAACATGGTGCGTCTGAAAGCTAAAGGCATAGCTGAAGTTCTGGAGCTCACAGATTTGAACATTGATACACTGACTGAATCTGTTAAAAACATTTTGGATGAAAAGCAGCCCTACATGGGGAACATGCATAAGATTTCCTCTCTATATCATGACACACCAATAAAACCAATGGACAGCATCATCTTCTGGCTGGAATTTGTCATGAGGCATAAAGGTGTAGCTCATCTGCGTACAGAGTCGTATAAGATGCCCTGGTACGTCTATTATAATATGGACATTTTAGTTTTCATACTTAGTGTGTTTATGATCTCATTTCTGATTTTTGGTCTGAGCTGCAAGCTTCTGTTTAAGACACTGCAAAGAAAGATAAAAGTCAAACAACAAAAAGAGCTGTAACAGTCTCACCTACCTCAACTCACCTAATGTTTTTTGATGGTTTCTGATGTTCTGATTATTACTGTCACATCTTACATTTACACCATTTTTTGAGTCTACGTATGTTTTTTGTTATCTTAATAGAAGGTGAAATACATGCTAATTGCGATTTCTGAATGTAAAGCCAGCATGGATTTTTGTTCATATTTCTCTAAAAGCCAAAAGTCCTGAGAATGGGAGTGGCTATGGGTGAAGCCAAAACATTATTTAAACTGTACTGGGTTCAATGGAGTTAAAAACATAAAGCAAAAAACATTTCAGCTGCACCAACTAACAACTGCATTTTGTATTTACTCAGGCTATCTTTCTGTTATATTTAAATTTGTTTCATGATCTAAATCATTTAATTGTGACCAAAAATCCAAAAGGAGACAATACTTTCTCACTGCACTGCATATAATATATGAATCTAAGAATGGTTTAAAACCTCATGAAAAAAAGATGAGGGAGAAAAGTGACTCTGCCCGGGGGAAGGCCAGGGCCCATGTCTGGAGCCACGTCTGGACAGAGGGCCCTTCAGCGAGTGCCTGGTGGTCGGGTCTGCCACAGGGCCTGGCTGGGCATAGCCCGAAAAAAGAAACATGGATAATTCTCCTCCCCTATCCTGTGGACCCACCACCTGCGAGAGGCATTGATGGGTTGGGTATGCTGCTATTTGGGTGTTAGTAAAGGCTGAGAGCCTCGACAGATCAGACCTGGGCAGCAGAAGCTTAGATCTGGTGGGGCTTACTTCTATGCACAGCCTCAGCTCTGGATCTGTACTCTTATATAGGAATAGGGGTTGGACTTTGTTTTTCTCTGGAGTTGCTCTCTGGAGCTGCTCTGGAGTGGTACCATGAGTCCTTGGCTGACTGGAGTTTACTTAAGTGGATGAAAGGGTCGCCTTTCTACACCTGAGGGCCATGGGGGGGCGGGGGGGGGGATCTCGCTGTTGTTTGTGCTTATGCATAGAACGCCAGTTCAGAGTATTTGGCCTCCTTGGAGACTCTGAATGGAGTCCTGCATTAGACTTGCTGGGGAACTTCAACGTCCATGTGGGCAATGATGGAGATACTTGGTGGGGCATGATTGGGATGAACGGCCTCCTCGGTCTAAACTTAAGTAGTCATTTGTTCTTGGATTTCTGTGCTAGCCATGGATTGTCTATAACAAATACCATGTATGAGCATAGAGATGCTGTACTTGGTACCAGAGCACCTTAGGCCTAAGGTCATTGATAAATTTTGTGATCGTATTATCTGACCTGAGCACGTATGTCTTGGACACTCAGGTAAAGAGAGGGGCGGAGCTGTGAACTGATCACCATCTAGTGCTGAGTTGGATCAGGTGGCAGGGGAGGCCACTGGACAGACCTGGTAAGCTCAAATAAGTAGTGCAAGTGAATTGGGAACGTCTGGGGGAGGCCTCTGTCCAAGAGGCCTTCAACTTCCAAGAAAGGAGAAAGACTTTCGGGTGGCACCAAGTTGTTTGTGGAAAACCATCCGACACCACAGGATGGGGAAGCATGGATCCACTGCTGACCTCGACTGAGGAGGTAATTGGGCAGTGGAAAGAGCACTTTGAGGGACTCCCAAACCTGACTAATCCACCCACTGTTGCAGAGACAGAGTTGAAGGATGATAGGGTCGATGTTGATCCCCCTAAGCCAGGTCACCGAGGTAGTCAAACAACTCCATGGTGGCAAAGCCCCTGGAATTGATGAGATCCGACCAGAAATGCTAAAGTATCTGGGTGTTAAGGGGCTGTTCTGATTGGCACATCTCTTTAACATGTGAAAGTCTGGACGGTGCCTAAGGAGTGGCAGACTGGGATGGTGATTCCCCTCTTTAAAAAGGGGGAGCAGAGGGTATGTGCCAACTACAGGGGCATCACACTACTCAGCCTCCCTGGGAAAGGAGGGTTCGGCCAATTGTCGCATCCCAGATTAAAGAGGAACAATGGATAAGAATCTGGTTTTGCTGTGACATATAACTATGTGTCATCAGCATAACAATGAAAACTAATACCATGCTCACAAATTATGTTGCCCAGAGGATGCATGTAAAGAGAAAAAAGCAGTGGGCCTAAAACTGAACCCTGTGGAACACCAAACTCCACTTGAGAACATGCAGATCTACAAACTGATAACGATCAGTCAAATAGGATCTGAGCCAGGAGAGGGCCGTTCCCTTAATTACCAACTACATTTTACAATCTGTGAAGGAAAATACTATTATCAATGGTGTCAAAAGCTGCACTGAGAGTAACACAAGCATAGTGACGCAACCCAGATCAGAGGCCATTAGGAGGTCATTTACTACTTTAACAAGGCCTAAATCCTGACTGATATAGTTTGTTTATGATATTTCTATGTAGATAAAAACATAACTCCTGTGCTACTATCTTTTCTAGAATCTTAGAAATAAAGAGGATGTTTGACATCGGCCTGTAATTCGAGGTCGGGTTTCTCAATTAGCTGCTAATTTAAAAGATTTTGGAACATACCAAAAAGGGGTTCTGTTATTGCTGGTACTATCTCCTTGAGAAAATGTGTCGGTATAGGATCTAATACACAGATTGATAATTTTGCAGAAGAGATGAGTGAAATTAGTTTATTCTCTTCCAAGGGAGTAAACTGTTCTACAGTAGGTTCTGATGTGGTGTGGTTAGTTTATCATCTGCATCAATTAAATTGTCTGGTTTCAAAGCATGAATTTTTTGCCTAACATTTACGATTTTGTTATTGAAAATTTTTAATAAGTCCTCACTACTGTATGTTGTTGTTGTGGAGATTTCTGTAGTGGTCTTATTTCTAGTTAATTTTGCTATGGTATTAAATAAAAATCAAGAATTATTTTTGTTAGCTTCTATAAGAGTGGAGAGAGCTACAACGATCTAGCAGCACTGAGAGCTTTTTTATAGTTCAGGATGCTCTTCTTCCATACTATTTGAAATAATAACAATTTAGTTTGACGCCATTTACATTCTAGTTTTCGAGCGGTTTGCCTTAAAGTACGTGTGTGGTCGTTATACCAGGGAGCGAGTTTCTTATCACTAATCATTTTCGTTTTAACTGGAGCTACATCTAATGTATAACGAAATGTTGAATATGGCATAAGTTTAAAGCATCGTCACGGCTGGATGTCTCTTTCTGGTGTGCTTGGGCGGCGATGGTGCAGGTGTACAGAACATACAACCTGTGTGCCTTTTGAGCATGGTAAGACCTCCGAAAGCCCCAGTTGCTGATGTCACTTAATGTGGGCCGGGTTTGATGGTGAACGAAGGTGCTTGTGCTGGTCATCGTTTGTGTAGGATGTGTAGTGTGTGTGTGTGTAGGATCTGTAGTGTGTGTGTAGGATGTGTAGTGTGTGTGTGTGTGTGTCAGATGCATAGTGCGTGTGTGTCTGTGTAGTAGGATGTGTAGTTTATGTAGGATGTGTAGGGTATGCATGCATAGGATGTACATACTGTGTGTGTGTGTGTGTGTGTGTGTGTGTAGGATGTGTTTTGTGTGTGTAGGATGTGTAGTGTGTGTGTGTGCGTGTGTAGGGTGTGTGTGTAGGATGTGTAGTGTGTGTGTGTGTGTGTCAGATGCATAGTGCGTGTGTGTCTGTGTAGTGTGTGTGTAGGATGTGTAGTTTATGTAGATTGTGTAGGGTATGCATGCATAGGATGTACATACTGTGTGTGTGTGTGTGTGTGTGTGTGTGTATGTAGGATGTGTTTTGTGTGTTTAGAATGTGTAGTATGTGTGTGTAGTATGTGCACAACCTGCATTCCATTTTAGCTTGTTACCTCCAAAAAGGCAACGCCACCCAGGTGCACTGCACAATCTGTGTGTCTTTTGAGCTGAGGCCACTAAATATGACATACGTTTAAGGCATTGTCATAACTGGAAGTGTGTTTTAGGTGTGCCCGGGCGGCGATGGCGCGCAGGTGCTTGGGCTGATCATCGTTGCTAACAGCATTTGCCACAAGCCTCTGCGTCTGATGTTCTGGTGTAGACATGGTAGGGGAAAATAATATCAGTGTGAAAATGATGACTGAAAGGGGGAAAAAAAACAGTTTTTTCACTACCAGTCAAAAGTTTCGACACATTTTCTCTTTCAGTGTTTTTTCTTTATTTTTATTATTTTCAACATTATATATTAATAATGAAGATATCCAAACTAATGAAAGAACACATAGGGAACTATGAAGTAAACAACAATGTGTTAAACAGCCTAGAATATGTTTTATCATTTAGATTGTCCAAAGTAGCTTTGATGACAACTTGGCACTTAATAACATTCTCTTATCAGATTCACAAGGTAGTCACTGGTTTTCAGTTCACATTAATTTTTCCAAGATAAACAACCACCCCAAACACACTTCTAGGTTATGTAAGAGCTATTTGTCCACAAAGAGAAGAGATGGAGTGCTGCATCAGATGACCTGGCCTCCACAATCACCTGATCTAAATCCAGTTGAGATGGTTTGGGATGTGTCAGAGAGTGACTGAAATGCAGCCAACAAGTACCCAACACCCCGGGAACTCCTTCGGGATTGTTGGAAAACCATTCCAACCAAACCGAACTCATGAAGCTGACTGAGAGACGCCAAGAGTGTGCAAAGCTGGCATCAAAGCAAAAAGAGGCTACTTTAAAGAATGAAAATATAAAACATATTCTGGGTTAAGTAACACATTTTTGTAGACTACATAATTCCATATTTGTTCTGTTATAATTATAATGTCTTCAGTATTAATATACAATATTAAAAACAATAAAACATAGTACCCTTTATTTCCACCAACAATACATATTGTTGAATAGTGTGTTTAAACAGGGAGAATAAAGCTACCTGAGGCTCAGCCCTGGGCTGTTTAGGTATTTAGTATTTATGTAGTTATGGTGAGATACAGTAGATGAGATGAAATTTTGCACCAGTTTATGATCATAAGAAAGAAACCAGTACAGGGGGATCCAAGTGTCTTTTAACAGCTGAGCTAGAAGGACACTAACTAATGTGGCAATGCAATTCACAGCAAATCATGAGGTTTAAAAGGCACTCTGAAGGTAAATTAGCTCGTAAGCAATTCATGACAGTGCTGCATAATTTGTTATCTAGTCAGAAGTACATCATAAGTTAATAAGTTAATAGTGGTGTGACGGCAGGTTTACAGCCCACACTTCACATAAGCTCACAGCTTTTCACTAAAAAGGGAAACGGAACGCCTCCAGCACCGTGGACAGCAACTCAGGGGCGGTACGCCGAAATCCTCCATGGCCAGCCGCTCGTAATCACCTACCCTCCAGCTCAACCAGGATAAAAGGCTCAACCCTGAGAACCCCGGTGAGTGGGATACAGATGACTATGCTACTGACACCTGTCTCCTCTCCCTCCTTAGATTCTGACGCTACTGAGAGCCAAACACAGCAAAAGACACAGCCGAGAAGCAACCGCGCCGAGCCTCCAGACTCCGCTGTTCGCCTGCGCCGGCGGCCGCTACGCACGACACAGGACGCCCCCTCTCTTTATCGAGGGGACTGTCGATTTTGCACTGCTTCACCTCCCTCATCCCAGGGGAACCCTAGTACCTAAGAGCACTGTGTGTGTGAATGTGTGTGAGTGTGCGAGAGTGAGTTCATTGCACTTTTCTTTTCTTTCTTTTTCTTTCTCTTCTTTTCGAGTTCCGATCGAGAAGAATAAATAAATAAATAAAAGAGCACATTTTTTTCTGCATATTCCTGTCTTCTGTCGTCTGTGTTCTCCTGCCCTGAGTCAGTCCTGCAACAGTGAGTATTTGATAACATTTCATTGGTGATGTATAGCATATTTGTTAAACATTAAAACATGTGATGTGAAAGTCGAGTGACCAAGAACCATCAATAATTTTAATTAAAGATATTAATGTGATGTTAGAGCTACATGTGATATTTAAGTACAGTTCCACCTAGATACTATAAAAATGGGTTTGGCAAGCCCTTTGGGTTTGGTACGTTCCCAAATCCTATAAAGTAGCAGTTATTAAACCGCTAATCAAGAAACCTGACCTTGACCCCTGTCAGCAATTACAGGCCGATATCAAACCTCCCCTTTATCTCTAAGATTCTGGAAAAGATAGTATCACAGCAGCTATGTTCATATCTACATAAAAATAGCACAAACAAACTGTATCAGTCAGGATTTAGGCCTCATCACAGCACAGAGACAGCACTTATGGACAGATACTATTTGACTAAACGTTATCTGTTTGTAGATTTAACTGGTGACCATTCTGCATGTACTCAAGTGTTCCACAGGGTTCATTTTTAGGCCCACTTTTCCCTGTACATTCTTCCTCTGGGCAACATAATTCGTAAGAATGGTATTAGTTTTCATTATTATGCTGATGACACACAATTATACGTCTTAGCAAAACCAGACGAGAAAAACCAGTTTACTAAAGTTGAGCAATGTGTGCAGGACATAAGAGATGGGATGTTAATTAACTTCCTTCTGCTTAATCCTGATATGACAGAAGTTCTAGTCATAGGACCACAAGTAGCTAGAAGTAAGCTTTCTGATCACTGTAACTTTAAATGGCCTTTCTGTTCCATCAACTGCAACAGTGAAAGACCTCGGTGTGATTATAGATTCCAGCCTTTCATTTGAAGCACATGTAGATAATATTACTAGGATAGCATTCTTTCACCTTAGAAATATTGCCAAATATATTGTCACTAAATGATGCAGAAAAACTAGTTAATGCTTTTATCACCTCTAGGTTGGACTATTGTAATGCCTTACTGTCTGACTGTTCAACTAGGTGCATAAGCAAGCTTCAGTTAGTCCACAGTGCAGCAGCGAGAGTCCTCACTAAAATTGTATTAATATTATACTATTGACGTATAAAGCATTAAATGGTCTCGCGCCGCAGTATCTGAGTGAACTGCTAGTGTCTTACAATCCGCCACGCCTACTTTGATCAAAGGATGCAGACTGCTTGTCAGTACCGCGTATTATGAAAACTACAGCAGGGAGCAGAGCCTTTTCTTACAAAGCCCCAAAGTTATGGAATAGTCTTCCTATTAATGTTCGGGACTCAGACACAGTCTCAGTGTTTAAGTCTAGACTAAAAACCTATTTATTTAGCCAAGCTTTTTTCATGGACGTAGAGTATTAGGTGAACTGGTATGTTTAGATGCTGTCTTCCCCACTCTCATTGATCACTCAGGTTCGTTGACAGTGAAGTAATTGGTTCGCTTTACATCTCAGCGAGCCTCATGTCTGTGTTTCCTTCTGGCTCTCCCTTTTAGTTATGCTGTCATAGTTAGTCTTGCCGGAGTCCCTGCTTGCATTCTGCACTAAATATACATTCACATTATACATTTTTTGACTGTGACCATACCTAACTGTCATCTCTCCTTCTCTTCTGCTCTCTCCTCTTCTGTCTCTTCTCCTCTCTCTCTGTCACTCGATAGTTCTGGACTGGAATTTCCTACAGTCTACCTGAGCCTCCAGGAACGAACTGGACTCCATTTTAACTTTAACACACTTCCTGTTATACTGAGCTTCCTGTTTTGCGCAGTATGATGCAGATCAATCCATGCTATTTATTATCACCCAAATGAGGATGGGTTCTCTGTTGAGTCTGGTTTTTCTTAAGGTTTCTTCCTACTACCAACTCAGGGAGTTTTTCATTGCCACTGTCACCGTCATCCTCAGCCTGCTCATCAGGGAGAGTGTTATCATTTTGATTCAGACACATTCACATTTCATACAAACTTAAATAATTATTTTGATTGTTAAAATCTGCTTTGCGACAATGTCAATTGTTAAAAGCGCTATACAAATAAAATTGAATTGAATTTAATTGAATGTACAAGGCTGAAAATGATTACTGTACAGAAGGTGCAGTAGGTAATAAGGGTGTTGTATATTTAGTAATATACAGTATAATGGACATTGTACAGTGGATAAAACAAGTCAACACAATAACATGCTCAAATAACATGATATACATATGTACACAAAGTATATGGATGCTTGTATGATACCATATTGGTGGTATGGTCGCTTACTGGTAAGCACTGTCACCTTGCACCTCCATGACCCGCCTCTGTGTGCATGGAGTTTGCACGTTCACCACGCTTGGTGGGTTTCCTCCGGGTATTCCGGTTTCCTCCCACAGTCCAAAGACATGCAGATTAGGTTATCGGTCATTCAAAAATGCCTGTAGTGTGTAAATGAAGTCCTAGCATGGGTGTGAAAATGGGATTAAATACAATGGTCATTATTGGCCTCCACGGTCCTGTAAGCATATTTTAGTAAAATATACTTGTGTATGCAGCAATGTAACAATATGATAATAATAATCAACATAAAATTTTTATCTTAGTGTAATAATATGGAAGTAGGTAGAGAGTATGACAAGTCATAAATATAATGGGTTCACTCTGAGTTGAGACAAGAAAAGCAGACGACTATGAGACAGGTCATAAGACATAAACAGTAAGGGGATGGGTAGTTATATGTAGTGTATATAGTGTGTACCCAAAGTACATGGGAAAAAAACCCTAGAGTGACCCAGACATGAACTGTACTTATTTTACAATTAGCTGTCATGTGTATGATAAATAGACAAGATAAGGCGCCAGGTGCCGGATATTACGTCCCCAGGTCTAGGGTCCCGGAGCGTAATAAATAATAAAATGTAACACAACGAATTTAGGGTCTTTTTTTAATTTTTTTTTTATTTACACACACACACAGGAAGCTCTTTGCTTCAGGGTTGGGCCAAGGCCAAAACAATAAACAAAAAAACCCTTCCCTATCTCCTCCCACAAACTAACTAAACTACAAAGGAAAGTTACAAACCAAAAACACAGGGCTAAACTATCTCCCTAACTAACAACATAAAACAGGAGAAAACGGGTTTTAACAAAAATGGCACCCAACCCCTACTGCTTCCTTAGACAAATGTATTTACAAACGAAACGAAAGATATTTACAATATTTACAAAAAGAAAAGGAGAAAACAGAGCTTACACCACACGGGCGATCACAACACTGGCACGACCCAACAGTTTAAGTTTGAAAAAAACAATACACAAGCAAACGTCTCGCACATGAGACCAACATAACCGCGCGCGCCTTTCCGGTTCTCGTCCTCCACCTTAAGGCGACGTGCAGATCCAAGGACGACCAATCACGGAGCACGCAACAACACGTCCAATTAGGGCGGGGCCACCTGCAAAAAGGGAGAGCAAGAGAAAGAGAAAGCGAGAGAGAGAGAGAGTGCGTGCACGCCGCCACAAGCATCCACGCCTACACACCTACATGCCATACACACATGCATGTAACACTACACTGAGTGTAACATCTGCATAGTGACACTGAACAGCTTCACTTTTCCGTTTACCTCTAAAAAAAAGCTGCATTTTGTTTGTTTATATTTAGAATTTGTATAACAGTACAAGAAGTGCGCGCACACACACACACACACACACACCTCCCCTGAGCCCTCGGTAAACATCCAATCACCGTCTGTATGCAAATGAGTCAA
>JAOTRS010149531.1:0-11953 GCA_028565755.1 Dinotopterus cunningtoni | reverse complement strand
TCGGCTGCACACCCATGATTCAAATGTCCTGTTCCGCCAATTACAAAAGGCGTTTTGCCATTTAAGTGAAATTATTTTTAAAAAAATATGTCCTTTTAAAAAAAAAAAAAAAAAAAAAAAAACTTGTTTGGTATCTTTTGCTTTTTTTAGCTTATTGAAGGCTTCCCTTACTTAAACTGACACATTCAGGCAGCATTTCCTTACTGATTTAGTGCACGATAAAGGAATCACAGCAGGCATTGGGTAGTTCCTATTCTGTTTTGGAGAATACATGATTTAGAAATGTATCTAATGTTAAAAAGAATGATGTTATGCTTTTGAGAAAAATTCTGTGTACTCTACTGTAAACACAGTTGTTGTTTACGTGTTCAATCAAACCAGTGCCAGGAAATATATTAATAAAGCACAGGTATTCTGCAGTCATACCTTGTTGTCGCAAAACATTTAATTGTTATATCGAAACCCCATGCCTAGTACAGTATATGTATAGTTTTAAAACATGCTACTTATATTTGTACTGCCAAAACAGCAGTTTTTAAAGACTGACCTTTGTGACCTTTGGAAAATGGAAGAAATCGCTGTTTGTTAAAATGCTAATTTCAAAATAACAGAGGTTAACACATTGGAATTAACTATACAAACACTTAATGCCCACTTTAATAAGAATCCCTGCAATCCTGTTAATTTATATATTCTCCAATCAGTGCATACAGTTATGCAGATGCATGCCAAAAGCCTGTGTTAATGTTCTCATCTAACATGGGGGAATGGGGGAAAAGTTTGATGTCTGTGACTTTAAGTGCAGCATGGTGGTTGGTGCCAGATGGGCTAGTTTGAGTATTTTCAGAAACTGCTGATCCCCAAGGATTTTCACACACAACACTCTCCAGAGGTTACACAGAATGGTGCAACAAAACAATGAGATCTTGTGTGCAGAGTCTCTTCAGGCTAAAACACCTTGTTGATGAAAGAGATCACAGGAAAAAGAACAGACAAAAGACAGGGAGACTATAGTAACTAAAATAAGCTCATAGAATCTGGGCAGTCAAACACTGGACAAAGACTAATTTAGTGATTCTGTGCCCAAAATGACAGCAATGGAATGCATATATTATGGGCTACAACAGCAGAAGCTGCAACAGCACGAGTTACTTTTACCTTCATGGCAGCTTAAAATAATCTGTCCCTTTTTATCTGACCTCTCTTATCAGCAAGGCACCTTCATGGGCAGGACTGCCATTTTTGTAAGTCTACTTAAGTACAGTAACGCACTGAGAACCCCAGAAGAAAATGTTTGAACTCTTTTGCATACAGAAGCTCATATATACTTATTATTTGTTAATGATGCTGTGCTTGATTGGGAAAGAGATTATGCCATCCTTCACTGCAAATACTGTCAAGATATCTGTCAAGCTGTCAATATATAAAAGAAGTTGTAGGTCAGTGATTATAGGAATGTTGTAGGCAGGCCGCCAGCGTCTGTGAGCCCCTAAAGGACCATAAATGTAGGCTGTTACATTTTTTATGTATTTAAAGTGCTTATTGTGTCCTAGTCGGTTTACCATAATTTCATGTGAAAATGTGAATGCTATATATACTGAGAGCATTATCAGTGTTTACCTTCCTTGTTTCTCTATCAGTGATGTTTTAGCATTTTTGGTGTCACCACCCTGGGTCATGCCTTTAGGATTTTAGATTGCATTTAAGTCCAGTCACATTGCATGCATTTCTGAAGTGTTTCTGGCACACAGCAGATGCTTTTGTTTTAGTCAGTGGTTCAGTCTGATATTTGCATGAAATGTGCCTTGCTGCATTTCTGTTGAACATTTCATTATTCATTTAAGTAAGTCTGTGTCGACTAGTCAACAAAATAGTCATCAAATAGTTTCATTGACACTGTGACACTAGGAAGTAAGATGGCTTAGTGGACATTGTATGTTAATACTAAAGACATTAAAGTTATGACAGACTATGTTTTATATTTTCTTTTTTTATATATATATATGTTTTATAATTCTTCAAAGTAGCCACCATTTGCTTTGATGACACCTAGGTACACTCTTGACATTCTCTAGCCTCATAAAATAATCACCTTGAATAGTTTTCCAAAAATCTTAAAATAAGTTCAAAGAGATGTTAAGAATTTGTTGGTTGCTTTTCCTTTACTCTCTGGTTCAACTAATCTCAAACCATTTCAGATGGTGATTATCTGAATGCAGCGTTCCATCTTGTCGTTCTTGGACAAATAGCTCTTGACCTAGAGGTGTTTTGGGGTCATTGTTTTATTGGAAAACAAATGATGGTTCTTCTAAGTGTAAACCAGATGGGATGGAATGTCACTGCAGAATGCTGTGGTAGCCATGTTTCTTAAGTGTGCCCTCAATTTGACTAAGTAACCAACAAAGACCCCACACACCCTCATGCATTCTCCTCCATGCTTCACAATGAGAATCACACATCCAGGAACTGTCTATTCAACCTCTTTAAGTTGATCTATTGTCCACTATTTGTGTTTCTTGGTCCAAGCAGATCACTTCTGCTTGTTGTTCTTCCAAAGTAATGGTTTCTTTGCTGCAATTCGACCAGGAAGGCCTGACTTATGCAATATTTGCTGAACAGTGGATGTTGAAATCTCTCTGCCGACTCCAAGAAGCTTTTTGTCTCTAGCTTGGCTCTAAGCTAAGGTGCTGTAAATTGGCAGTTTCTGAGGCTGGTCATTAAAACATATCTGTTGCAGCAGAGGTTGCTCTTGGTCTTCCTTTCATGGGATGGTCCTCAGAAGAACCAGTTTCATCATAGTGTTTGATGGTTTTGGTGACTGACTTGGGTATACATTTAAAGTTCTTAAAATTTTTCGGATTAACTTACTTTTATGTCTTAAAGCAATGATGAACTGTCTTTTCGATTTACTTAACTGAGTGTTTCTTGCCATAATATGGATTTCCACAGTACTATAGTAGATGTACTATTGAATATATAGTCAATACTATATACCCACCCTTCGTCTGCACAAGACAACTGATGGTTAAAATAACATTAAGAAGGCAAGAAATGTCAATATTAATAAGGCAGACCTGTGAATTGAAAACCATTCCAGTTGATGACCTCATAAATCTAATGAGAGAATGCCAAGCTGTCATCAAAGCTAAATGTAGCTACTTTGAACAATTTAAAATATAAAACACATTCTGGGTTGTTTAACACTTTTTGTGTACTACATTATTCCATGTTTTTAAAAATAGTTTAGATGTCTTCAGTATTAATGTACTATGTTGGAAATATGGATTCTCCTACTGGCCTCCCTTCTTCCCATACTGCATCCTGGTGCCATCTTCTCCAGGTGAGCAGCGCACATGCACTCAGGCATCCATGATGCAAACAAAAACATGATTCATCAGACCAGACCATCTTCTTCCATTGCTTTGTGGTCTAGTTATGATGCTCACATGCCCATTGTAGGCACTTTTGGAGGTAGACCAGGGTCAGCATGGGCCCCCTGACTGGTCTGCGGCTAAGTACAGTAGTCCCAAACATACAAGCTTTGATGCACTGTGTGTTCTGACATCTTTTTATTGGAACCAGCATGAATTTTTTTTAACAATTTGAGCTGCAGTAGCTCTTTTATTGGATTGGACTACACAGGCCAGCCCTCACTCCTCACATGCATCAGTGAGCCATGGTGACCCATGACCCTCTCCCTTCTTAACTATTTTTCCTTCTTTGGACCACTTTTGGGAAGGTCCTGACCACTACAGACTGTGATCATTCCACAAGGGCTGCAGTTTTGGAGTAAAAGAACTGAACCGCTCAGTGGTCCAATTTCCTCTGTTTAGTTGAAAGAAATTTTTGCAAATTCATTTGGAAATTAAGGTCCCAAAGTCTAGAGGAAGAGTGGACAGGAGCAGAATCCAAGTTGCTTGATGTCCAATATTATAGGACTGAAATTCCCACAAACAGTTTTGTACCCGAGTCTTAATCAACGAAAGTGGACTTTATATTAACTTGAGCACCTTTTCCATTACAGTATATTGAACTGTCAGTCGTATGGCACAGAGATATACCATAGATTGATTAGTCATACTATTTGACATCACCAAATGAGGATGGGTTGCCTTTTGAGCTCCTTTCCAGGGTTTTTCCTGTTGTGATGTCAGTGAGTTTTTATTATTAGTAGTTTTTTATTATGGTTATTATTACATATTTCCCTACACTTTTAATATGTGTTTTCATATGATGGTGACCATTGTTAAAAATTATATGCAAAAAAAATAATAATAATGTGAGGTGTTGTATCATCTTCTTCCTTTTAGTCCTACTGTGTTTTATCAAGTCCAAAGTCAGCACAGCAGGTCTCAGTACCTGCCCACGAACTAGTTTGCAGAACTAGTTACAGACTTATGGTCCCTGTGGGCATGGGTGAGCCTTGGGTGCCTATAATCCTGTCACCTGTTTGCTGGTACTTAGATGGTGATCAGTGTTTAGTTCACATGATGGTAGTTATAATAATGTGGCTGAATGGTGTGTACTGTATATGCATACAGTATGCATTTTTTCATCATGAATGTTCATGAAAACATTCATGAATCCTGTAAAAGTTTAAAGTGATATGGAGGTAAAACGTAGCCCTTTTAAACTACTAAGTGTGCCATACAGGCTGCACTACTCCTAGACATTGTGTGCTTAGTTCAGAAAAGCAAACAAAAAAAAATTAACTGGAATTTAAACAGGCAGCACCACCCTGACTACTGAGCTCATATGTTAAAATATTGAACTGGCACTGTTTTGATACAGTTTTGAAAGGTCAGATGGAACTTTATTTAAAATATAAAATAGACTTCGACTAGGTGGACAGACGTTCAAAATGGAAAACTGGATGCCCCAGTTTTGTTAGCAACAAGCTGCACATATGGTGTATTTTCTTTCTCAACAACTAGTCATTGTTTAAGTTTAACCAGTGATGGATAAAGTACACAGATCTTGTACTTAAAGGTAAATAAACCCTAGGTAAAAAAATTCTTTGGAATAAGATAACGGCCATTCACATGCCATCAGGCACATTGGGCAACAAATACTCCCCCACCCTTCGAGAGCCATTGTTTCAAGGGCAGTAACTTAAACGGGTGGATTGCCAGCTCGCTGCCCGATGAGCAGTTGAGCATGAAGGACCTTGTTCAAGGGCTGAACATTGGCAGCTCAGTGGTGTCAGGGCTCAAACCTTCTTTAGCACTCCAGCACTTTAACCACCAAGCTACCCCTGCCCCAGGTAAAGTAATACTCTAGTAAAAGTCGAAGCCCTTCATTTAATTTTTCAAAGTACTTACCTTTACATTTACTTGCATATTCAAAGTAAAAAATACTGTGATGTAATATGGGTCTAATGTCATATTATTATTTATGTAATTAGACTCACTTAAGCTACTCATTTTAGGTGAGAATGCTCCAATGTCTCTCTGAGAGCACAGATCTGTTAGTATAAGGTCATTAAATGAGTCTGACACTGATGTCAATTAACGTTATTATGAGCAGTCATCATAGAGGTAAAAAAAAATCTATTAGGGAGCTCTGAGTGGCTGCGAAACAACAGGATTAGAACAGACAAACTTTCCTTTTAGGATTTAATTTAAACTGAAAAATTGTGTACATTGGGTATCAGGTGTTCTTCAGAAAAAAGAAAAAATCCCTACTATTTTTTTTTAACCAAAGCGTTCAGTCTCCCTGTGTTGGGTATGTAAGAGATGTACTGTGACATTGGCAGTGTTGGGGGACGTTACTTTTTAAAGTAACTAATTACATTACAAAATTACTGTCTTGAAAAAGTAATCAGTTAAATTACAGCATTACTTTCTGATAAAAGTAACTAGTTAGAGTACTTTTCCATTGCAGAAAATGACATCGGGGGCGGGGCTTATGAGACAACTTTCACACACACACACACACACACACACTAATGGACTGGGAATCACTGCTGTCTGGCTCACGGATTACATAAATTGTCTGAATTAAATTTTTTAAAATAACTAAATAACTGAGTACCTAAATGGCGGACCTAACGCGTTAGATTACTCGTTACATCAAAAAAGTAATCCAAGTTCTCTAACTCGTTATTTTGTAACAGGTTACACCCAACACTGGACATTGGACTGTTTAATAGTTCAGCAGAGGTTATGACCACGGCCAGTGGAATTGTGGAAATAGCATCCTTATTTGGTTAAAGTAGAGCAGCCATTTACCCACGCTAAATGTTTGAGCATGATCCACTCCATGCAAAACCAGTATAAAAGTATGCGCTAAAAATGTATATGCTTATGCTGAAGTTTAAACACTGAATTTCACAATTAATGATCACTATTTTCAGCCTGAGGTGCTTTCTTCATATTAGGGTATAGTGCGCTTAGTAGCGCTTTACTGCTTAAAAACTACTTAGCTAACAAACTCGCCATGCAAAGGACATAATCATGGTAATGCTGGATTTATTTTAAACATGTACACAATTAAATATTTTGCTGATGTAAACTCACTTTAGATGTCCGATTAATGAAAATAACCACTACCGGTACAATAATAAACGGCTTACCCCTGTATGTTTGCTCAGATTTAAGAGAGAATTCTTGCAGAAGAAATAATATGAGAATGAGGCAGGAAGAGAAAACATTGGAAAATAAACAACTCTTTAAACTGTTACACACAAAAAAAGAAAACTTTCTAATTAGGTCATGGTTGTTGAAGTGGCAAGATACAGCGAGTACTTTCTTCTGTCATTTTTCCAGACACTGTAGATGTAGGTGGTTACAGTGAACTTGTAATTGAAGATACATTTAGTATTGCACATCCAAGCAACAGGTAAAAAAAATCAGCCAAAATAAAGTGTGTGCTATAGTTTGATTCAATTTGGACAACCTTTTTTTTGTTTGTTCCCACTCGAGTAAAAATAATCAACAAATAAAGTGGAAAAGTGAAAAAAAAATCCCCCAAATGGTACAACTTGAGCAAAGTACAGATATTTTAAAAAAGTAATTAAGTAAATTGCCAGATTACATTTACTTTAGTACTGTCCACTACTTAATTTAACAAACAAATATGTCTTTATGTAGATTCATGTATAAAGTAAAGTCAATAAAGTTGACAACCCAGTTGCAATGGCACTTCATGTCATAATAGACCTGCACCTCGTTTACTTCAACACAATATTTGTGCAAAAATAGTAACAATACAATCAATGACAAATATTGCAAATGTTTTTTTAAATAGCATTCTCAATATTTATTCAGTACATTTAAATATCAGTACATTTAAAAGATTGCACTAATTGCTACAGACAAAGTTGTTGCTAATCTTGCATTTTGATACCTTTATTTTTAAGTAAAGAAGGGGATGGGCCTTTCTGTACATTCCTTATGTGTTTAGGTAATTACATCCAGTTTGCCAACTGTTTACAATTCATAATAAATGTCTTCCATTACTGTACCGAACAACCGAGGGACAAATCGAACCATGACCTTTTCTTGCCTTTACACCCCAATATAGGCTACAAGGTAATCTGAATAAGTACAGATATGATGTGTATACAGTACATGTCATTGCCAACAAGAGATTGATATTGATTTGAATTAGCATTGCCTATCGGTTGCATTTAGCAGCTTAAAAATGATTTACGTGGATCCATTTGACCAGTTTGTTATGAATAATGCGAGTTAGCAAAAATAGTCAGCAGATTACACTTTTCAGTTTGGTAGATCAGTCCATGCTACTGTTTGATAAGGAAAATTATGATATTCCAGCTAATTTGGATATTTAAGCCAAAAAATTTGTAAAAAAAAAAAAAAATAAATAGATGGATTGTGATTCATGAATGTTAAAGTTTGCCAGATATTTTTTTTATTTAATTTCCCTTTACACAGCTACTGGTCAGCATTCATACTTGCAGCATTAAGCATTAATAGGAAATTATTTGCCAGTTCTTTTTTTAGTTTAATACATTTATCTCTCTTTCTCTCTCTCTCTCCCTCTGTATTTCTGAAGCGTGATCGTAAGCTGTGCTTATGTCACTGCCAAATTAGAAACAAAGCAGATAGATTATTTATTTTTATTTGTCATTGGATTAATAAATATTAAATGCGTTTTTTTTTTTAATGGGACAACATATCTGGCATTGCACTAAAGTAATTTCTGCGTGTGGTGAGGGGGGCACAGCCATAGTATAGGTTTCTATGGGGTCAGGGGTTGGACTACGGTTCGGAAGATCCCAGGTTCAAACTCCACGACCACCAAGTTGTCACTGTTGGACCCTTAAGCAAGGCCATTAACCCTCAACTGCTCAGATGTATAATGAGATAAAAATGTAAGTCGCTCTGAATAAGGGTGTCTGCTATATGCCTAAATGTATACACTCACTCAGCATGTCTGCTTAGAACCTTAACACAGTAAACATGACTCCAATTTGTTTTAAGGTCATGATACTTATTCTCCTCACCTGTTTGGCAGCATTTATCAGACAAAATTTTTTTTATTAAATGTAGATGGAAGTAATGACAAAATTAACAAAGTGTTATTTTAAGGTATAAAAATAGTAATGATTAAACAAGATAAAAAAATGTATTACATGTTAAAGTCTGATGAACAATAGAGTTGTTTAAACCTAAAATGTCTGCGGTTTGATCATTTCTGTTAATCACATAATATAGACTGATTTGTAAATTTATAAATGACAAATTTACTTTCTAATTCTTATTCCTAAAGTTTTGCGCAGACTTGTATGCGACTCCCCCACTGTGCATGCCCAGGCGTTTTGTCACACTAACCGTACACCTTACCCTGCATGACTCGGGTTCTCTATGTCCTAGAACATTTCAATATCTGCATTGAGTTCAATTATACACAAAAGAGTGCATCACTAGTCCAGCACACTTTATATTATGTGTATTGTTTGGGGGGTTCCTGCATACACTCGTATTGCGAAGCTCAGAGTCACAAAATATTAAAAAACAGATTAAAAATATATACACGCATTTAACTGTGCAGTCAAACATAAAGTGACACTATGGATGAAAACAACTGAAGAAGGAAAGCAGAAAGCAAAGGTAATAATAGCAATAACAACCACAGCATTACTGCTAGTACACCTATTATTAATAATATAATTATAATACTAATATCAGTTATGAATGGAGAAATAATATTTTTTTAAACAAAAGAAAAAGAGAGAGAAAGATCCTGAACATAAAATGGGATTGTGCTGCATATACTGTATGATTGTGAGTCCTTCTCTCTCTCTCTCTCTCTCTGTCTGTCTGTCTGTCTGTTTGTTTGTTTGTTTGTTTATCTCTCCTGTGCACAATTTTCTCTTAATCATGTTTATTAGCCTTTGAGTGTCTTATGGATATAAAAAATGCTACATGATTAAACTCCATGCAAATATTTTAATGTCACTGTAAATGCTGACATGTATTTCCCTCTTTGGATAATATTGTCATTACCCTCACTGTGCACTTGCGTGCAGCTTTTGAGTGTGATTGATGTCTTCACGCATCTGTAAATGTTGTTTTTCAACCTGATTAAACAAATATTATTTCTCTTCACTTGGAGAGAACAAAGTGGCGAGAACAAAGCAGTGTATGTGAGAGAGTGTAGATGGGACATATGTCCCATTCCTCCGGTGTTTATAGGTCAGTGCCTATCTGTTAAAGTGACGATATGAGGTTGTTGTCATATTGTTAACACCTCAGTAATAGTTTGTAATAGTCTGTAGTGTTGTTTTAATTTTTCTTCATGTCATTAGCAAATTTGATTTAATAGGTGTTTATTTGAGTTACTGTAGACTTTCAGTCAGCTCAGACCTGTCTGATCATTCTCCCGGATATCTTTTCTTAAAAAGGTGTTTCAGCCTGCAGCCTCTCCACTCGTTCAGTTTTTTTAAATTATTTATTTATTTAGTTTATTGCACTATTCTCTTTAAACTCAACAGAAAATCCCAGATCAGCATTTTCTTAAAAAGCCCATCTGGCACCAACAACCATGACACAGTTAAAATCGCATGGATAAGACTTTTTTTTTGACCCGTGTTTGCATGATTATATGCATTCTGCTGCTGTTACATGATTGACTGATTGGATAATTGCATAAAAATGCAGATGGCAATGTAATGCAGAGGTGCATTTGTGGCTCGTAGCTCAGTCTGAAACATTTTTCTAATGAGGGAAGGTGAGTCAAAAATTATCTGCACTCTGGTTGTATTAAATACTTTAGTTGGCCACACTGTCTTAGATGTCTGCAAACAAAATTTGACCCGATACTCTAGGAATGGTGAAAGTTTCTTAAAGAGAATCAATACTAGTGACGAGATGTGGATTCATCACTACGGGCATGAGAGTAAATGTCAGAGTATAGAACGGAAACACCCTCAATCGTCGACCAAGAAAAAGATCAAAAGTCAACAATCAGCTGAAAAATTGATGCTTAAAGTTTTTTTGGGATTATCTGGGGCCAGTATTAAGACATTATCAGGAAAACTGCTTAACAATCAACAGTCCTCGTTACACCGTGATACTTATTTAAAGCTGAAGTCTAAACTTTGGATTAAACGCAGAGGACTTCTATCCAAAAGCGTTGTGATATTGCATGATCTTGCATAATACTTCTTACACTGTCGACACTTTGCAAACTGTTTTGAGGCGTTAAAGCATCCTCTCTATAGTCCTGACCTTTCTCCATCACCTGAAAGCAGCCCTCTGAGAACAAAGATTCACTTCTGCTGAAGAACTGAAGACAGAGGTGCATTCGTGACTCGCATCTCAGCCTAAAACATTTTTTAATGAGGGAATACGAAAGCTTGTTGACATATGAACAAAATGTTTTAAAAAGCAAGTGTAAAATAGAAAATATATTTGTATTTTCGAAAAAGGTTAATTAAAATAAATTCCACAGCCAGCAACCTCGTACAGTATGTTGGTCAACACATCAGCAGCCCAGTGCAACGCATTGGCAAACCTTCAGGGGATATAAATGACCCAGCAACACTGATGGATCTTAACTGATGAGAAACTAGAGTCATAGTCACAAACGTATTGACTGATAATGATGCCATGGTCACAGCTGGGGAGAGTGGGAGCAGTAGTTTCAGGATACAACAGTCAGCATTTAACAAACAGCAAAGAAAGAGAGGAATCATTGCAATTATACAGTTTCAGCTAAATTGTTCTTGTCCCCCTAAAGTAAAGGTGAGCAAGTATAAGTCTTGGTTAGAATGTAAATGTCTGCTTTAACATGTTTTCCTAATGTCTGAAAGATCATAAATGTCATTAATATAAGTTCCGTTCTAGATGTGCTTCCAGCGACGTTGTGTCTGGGTAGCAGAGAGCTGTACGGATCACATGAATAGATTGTAAGCTATAAATGGTGCCTTTTTGTTTAGACTAATGTAACATTTATTTATTTTGAAATGGAATAAATGAGCTAAAAAAGAATGCAACTGTTTGGGGCAGATCTATTGATTGTATAAAAAAGGTATAAGGTTTCAATACAAAATACAAAAATATACTGGTTCACTGGTGTTTACTGCTGATGTGGCTGGTGATAGAAGTAGCAAGAAGACTTTTAAAGTGCATAGATCTACACTGTGCTGAATTTTCGCAGATTCAGTTGAATGCTGCAGAACTGATAGGACGCCACTTCAAAGTACAGATGCATGATAACCAAAATGGACTGCAAAAGCAACATTACAACTTCTTAAGGCAAAAGTCTGTTAAGGCCATTGTTAAAGGAAGAGTGATTTACCTGACCTCAATCTTAAGTATAAAATATTTATAATATTTTTTCTTTTCCAATAAAGATTTTGTCCCTGTGAAAATGGCTTCAATTTCTGAAATCATGTCTAATACCTGATCTATGCATATAATAAAACTGTAAAGTTGGTTTGTCTGTACCTTTTGAAGATATTTGTGAAAAAAATATTTGGGGG
>JAOTRS010149504.1:0-11954 GCA_028565755.1 Dinotopterus cunningtoni | reverse complement strand
AGTCTTCATTTTGTTTTTCTTCAGCCATTCAGAAGTGGACTTGCTGGTGTGCTTTGGATCATTGTCCTGCTGCAGAAACCAAGTTTGCTTCAGCTTGAGGTCACAAACAGATGGCCGGACATTCTTCTTCAGGATATTTTGGTACACAGCAGAATTCATGGCTCCATTTATCACTGCAAGTCTTCCAGGTCCTGAAGCAGCAAAACAGCCCCAAACCATTACACTACCACCACCATATTTTACTGTTTGTATGCTGATCTCTTTCTGAAATGCGGTTTTACTTTTACGCCACACATAATGGGACACACACCTTCCAAAAAGTTTAACTTTTGTCTTGTCCACAGAGTATTTTCCCAAAAGTCTTGGAGATCATCAAAATGTGTTCTGGCAAAACTGAGACGAGCCTTTATGTTCTTTTTGCTCAGCAGTGGTTTTCGTTGAACTCGCCCAGTTTCTTTCTTATGGTGTCATGGACACTCACCTTAACTGAGGCAAGTAAGGCCTGCAGTTCTTTGGATGTTGTTGTGGGGTCTTTTGTGAGCTCTTGGATGACTTGTCACTGTGCTCTTGGAGTAATTTTGATTGGCCGGCCACTCCTGGGAAGGTTCTCCACTGTTCCATGTTTTGGCCATTTGTAGATAATGGCTCTCACTGTGGTTCGCTGCAGTCCCAAAGCTTTAGAAATGGCTTTATAACATTTTCCAGACTGATAGATCTCAATTATTTTCTTTCTCATTTGTTTTTGAATTTCTTTGGCTCTCGGCATGATGTCTAGCTTTTGAGGATCTCTTGGTCTACTTCACTTTGTCAGGCAAGTCCTATTTAAGTGATTTCTTGATTGTAAACAGGTGTTGCAGTAATCAGGCCTGGGTGTGGCTAGATAAATTGAACCCAAGTGTGATAAACTAGAGTTATGTTTTAACAGGGGGGCAAACATTTTTTCACACAAGGCTGTGTAGTTTTGAATTTTGTTTTCCTTTAATAATAAAAATCTTCATTTAAAAACTGCATAATGTAATTACTTTTGTTATCTTTGACTAATATTTAAATTTGTTTGATGATACTAAGCTATTTGTAAGCGATTAAAAATAAGAAATAGACTGGGCAAAAATTGCATCCATGGGAGAGGTAAGAGCCACTGCCGACCAAAAAGAACACAAAGGCTCATCTCACATTTGCCAAAAACCATCTTGATTATACCCAAGATTTTGGGCAAATATTCTGTAGAATATTCTTTTCACAAAATATTTGCTACAGTTCCCTTTCCAATTCTGTGGACTGTTTGGAAGGTTTGTGTGTCCTGTTAAATCTGGCGTACAACTAACATAGCATTTCATAAAAAGAACATCATACCAACACTCAAACATGGTGGTGGTAGTGCGCACAGCGCGTGCTTAAATGCTGGATTAATCAGACGGGGATTAGAGGCAGGTGTGCAGACGGGGCGAAAACAGGGGCGTGGGAAAGGATACAGACAGGCTAGGGTAAACATGTGCACATGGAGAAAGTGACAGCATGGGAAAAAAAGAAAGCACGAGGTAGACAGGGCATAGATCATGACACTTCTCTATGGGGTGCCCAAGTCCCCTGCTATGCCACCTTCGAGGCGTTCACCAACAAATTGAGGTAGGTGTTCAATCTTTCATTTTCTGGATGACTGGCGGCAGGTAAACTACTCAAGTTATGCCAAGGGCCTCATTATGTGCACAACTATGCCATCGATTTCAGGACTCTGCCTCCCTCTTGTGGCTGGGATCATCAAGCACTGTTCGATGCTTTCCTTCATGGACTCGCCGACCCCATCAAGGCTAAACTAGCAGCATGAGCGCTTACTTTCCATCCCAGACCTTACTAGGCCTTTGTGTGAAACCCTGCCTGAAACCTTGCAAATTGGCCACAGACGCCTTTCACTAAATTTTTTTTTATGAAGGTTCCTGGGTGGTACCACCCTCCCAAGAGGCTGTCTCTATTCATTGTCATGTCCTGAAAGAGATATGGAACAGTATGGAACAGTATATCTCAGAGTCCTTAGCCACAGGAATCACCCTCCGGATTTTTCCTTTGTGGAGAAAAAAGACAAATATCTTTGTCCATGTATATACTATAGGGGGCTCAACGAAATCACATTCAAGAACTGCTACCCACTTCCCTTGATGTCTACAGCTTTTAAATTACTCCAAGATGCCCACGTGTTCACCAGACTTGATCTCTACCGGGGGTAAACTTGATCTACGCTTACCACCTAGTCAGGATCAGGGAGGGCAGTCTTTAACACCCCCACCAGCCACTACGAATACCTGGTAGTCCCATTTTGCCTAACTAATTCCCCAGCTGTGTTCCAGGCCCTCATAAATGACGATCTCCGCAACTTCCTCAACACCTTCGTATTTGCCTATCTTGATGACATTCAGATTTTTTTCTCGCTCACTCAACTGATGGTCACTCCCCTCACTACTCTCACCTCTATCAAGATTCCCTTTCAGTGGAACCCTCAAGCCCAGGAAGCATTCAACCACCTTAAGTGTTTATTCACCTTGGGCGCCTATTCTTGTCTTGGACGCCTCCAAAACAGGAGTCGGAGTAGTTCTCTCTCAGAGATCTCCCCAAGATAACAAACTTCACCCATGCTCGTTTTTCTCTTGCCAACTTACACCCACCGAGTGCAATTACGACATTGGGGATCATGAGTTTTAGCTGTGAAGTTCACCCTAGAAGAGTGGAGACACTGGCTGGAAGGAGCTGAACACCCCTTTCTCATCTGGACCGACCATAGAAACCTTGAGTATCTCAAGGCGGCTAAAACACTGAATTCTTGTCAGACATGCTGGTCCCTGTTTTTTTACCAGATTTAACTTTAAGCTGTCCTACCGCCCAGGCTCCAAAAACTAGAAAATCAAGTATTGCAATCACTGGAGCACGAGCCGGGTCTTGCAATGTTCCCCCTGGGAGACTCTTCATCTCAGCCACAGTCCGCCCCTAGTACTAGAGTGGGGCCACCCAAAGCTAGCATGTCATCTAGGAGCTACCCGTACTCTTGCCCTACTACAGCATTGTTTCTGGTGGCCATCCATCACAAGTAATGTAGAGAACTTCTTGTGACACATGCGACATATGCACCGGAAACAACACACTCAACTGCCCGCCCGAGGTTCTACTCAAACCCCTCCCTATTCCTCACTGCCCATGGTCCCATATTGCCCTTGATTTTATCACTGGGCTCCCTCCAACAATAACATGTGCATACTTACCATAGTTGACCGTTTTTCCAAAGCCGCTCAATTTTCCCTTTACCCAAACTCCCTCCCACCAAAGAAACGGCCGAGCTCATGATAAACCATGTATTTTATCTCCATGGCCTCCCGGTAGATACAGTCTCCTACAGGGGTCCTAAGTTCTCTATATGTCTTCGTTCCAATGCTGTTTAGGCTACCAGCCACCGTTTTTTCCCACCGAGGAGGAGAAAACCACTGTCCCGTCAGCCCAAGCCTTTGTCTACCACTGCAAAAACACATGGCAATGGGCCCGTGCTCAGCTGATATGCACCGTGAGCACCTTTCAACATAAGGCCCACCGGTACCACTCTGCAGCGCCAGAGCACCGTGTTGGCCAAAGAGTCATGCTCTCCACTCATGACCTGCCACTTGGTGTGAGTGTGACTGCTGGTGGCTTTGCGGATGCAGCATGTGATGTAGATGTCTTCGATAGAGGGAAGAGAGACCCTGACGATCTTGTCAGCTGTCCGCTGTACGGTCTTGCGATCCAAGATGGCACAATTCCCAAACCAGACAGTGATGCAGCTGCTCAGGATGTTCTCGATAGTCCCTCTATAGAAGGTGTTAAGGTTCGGTGGTGAAAGCTGGGCCTTCCTTAGCCTTCTCAGGAACAAAAGATGTTGTTGGGCGTTCTTGTGCAAAGAGCTGGTATTGAGGGACCAGGTGAGGTTCTCCTCCAGATGGACACCCTGGATTTGGTGCTGTTGACGATCCTCACACAAGAGCTGTTGATGTTCAGCAGAGAGTGGTCACTCCGTGTCTTCTGAAGTCAACAACCATCTCTTTTGTTTTAGCAACGTTCAGAGACAGGTTGTTGTCTTTACACCAGTCCGTTAGCCTCTGCACGTTAGCCTCTTGCTGCTGAGTCATCCGTTGAAGGGCCAGATGGTGTGGTGGAGATGGCGTCGTCCGTTGAACAGTTAGGATGATACACAAACTGCAGTGGGTCCAGTGAGGGGGGCAGCAGGCTCTTGATTTGTCTCATGAGTCGCTTGAAGCACTTGATGATGGGTGTGAGTGCAACAGGATGGTAGTCATTGAGACAAGACACAAAAGACTTCTTTGGCACAGAGACAATGGTGGTAGACTTAAAGCATGTGGGAACGACAGTGCTGGTCAGAGAGATGTTGAAGATGTTGGTAAGAACATCTGCCATCTGTTCAGCACATTTTCTGTGCACTCTGCCAGGGATATTGTCTGGTCCACAAGCTTTATGTGGGTTGATTCTGTGTAGAGTATGTCATGTCGCTGTGCATGTCGAACCGAGCGTGTCGAACCGATATGCGCTGGGGATGCTTATGTAAACAAGATCAAGCGTGTTTTCCTGTCTTGTTGCACATACTGATGGAATTTAGGGAGCACTGATCTGAGATTTGCATGGTTGAAATCTTCAGTGATAATAAACAGCACGTCATTGGTTTAGTAGATACCACCATTGATTAAGTAGATAATGCCAAGGTTGGCCCAATGTTGGCACAACATTGGTTCAGTAGATAATGGCAAGGATGGAAATTGAAAATTTAATAAGACTCTTTTCATCATTGCCAATAATAAAACACATTTATATCTCCAGAAATTTGTTTGCAAATGTGATAAAATGATTATAACCTAACATATGTAACCATTTTGTAACTACAAAATAAACACTTAATACAACCACTTTTCTTCCCTAGCAATAAGTGGCATCTAGTGACCCGTTTAGCAATAAGTGCCATCTAGTGACCCGTTTAACAGTGTTCACAGTTGAGTACAAAGCACAATGAATTTAACATTTCTAATTTTAGAACTCAAAAGAAAAAAATTGGAGTGTCTTATTTTAACTGTTACTCCTTATGAACTGTACCACAATGTCTTAACTGCATATTTTCAGCAGGCTTTGGACGCTAGCTTGGCGGAGGGCCAAGAGGCCCTGAAAAAACTGGAAAGAGCTGTCACAGACTTTTTTGCTGAAGAGATGCTGTGTGGGAGAGGCAGATGAAAAAGATGAAAAAGTTCTGTCACAGTTAATAGACATGAGGCGAGGCGGCGTAGCTGGGATACATGAAATGTGGGGTTGACCTGCCGCATTGTAGAGGGGAGCCGGAGCTTGACGGCGCATGGATTGACAATCTTGTTTTGTTTTGCAGTGAAGGGCCCAATGTATCGGGGAGAGAGTTTACGAGAGACGGCCTTTAGGTGGATATCTCGGGTGGAGAGCATGACTCTCTGCCCCACTCTGTACTTAGGGGCCTGAGAGCGCCTGCAGTCTGCTTGGTCCGACTCGCAATAAGGTCTTTCTCGCTTGCAGCCATGTCTTTTTGCAGCGTCGGATGAAGGCTCCTCCATGATGAACTGGCGTGACGGGTCCAGGAAGGTTAGGATGGGGGTGGACGTGAATCGTTGCTTGAGTTCTGTAAAGGACTTCTCTGCCTCTAGGTCCCAGTGAAAGTGGCTCTTGGGAGAGGTGAGAGTTGTTAAGGGGGCAGCTATGGAGCTGTAACCCCGGATGAAGCGACGGTAGAAGTTGGCGAAGCCCAGGAATCTCTGGAGTTCCTGTCGTGAGGTGGAAGTGGGCCAGCTGGCGACAGCTTGGAGCTTGGTTGGTTCCATCTTGATGCCTTTGGGGCCAATGACGAACCCGAGGAACGTGGTGGTCGTGGAGTGGAACCCGCATTTCTCGGCCTTGACAAACAGGTTGTTCACCAGTAGCCTCTGCAGCACCTGTCGAACGTGGTGTTGGTGTTCCTCCAGGTCCCGGGAGAAGATCAAGATATTGGCAAGGTAAACGAATACCAAGGAGTTGCGGAAGTCCCTGAGAACATCGTTGATAAGGGCCTGGAAGACTGCAGGGGCATTGGTCAGGCCAAAGAGGACCACCAGGTATTCATAATGTCCCGTTGGGGTGTTGAAGGCCGTCTTCCATTCATCTCCCTCCCGAATGCGGACGAGGTGAAATGCATTACGTAAATCCAGCTTGGTAAATATCTTGGCTCCCTGGAGGAGTTCAAAGGTGGTAGCCATTAATGAGAGAGGGTAGCAATTCTTGATGGTAATGTCGTTTAGGACCCTGTAATCTATGCATGGGCGAAGAGACCCATCTTTTTTGCCCACGAAGAAGAATCCCCCACTGGGGAGGAGGAGGGGCGAATCGAGTTCCTTTCCCAATCTATCTGCGGGTTGTGGCGGATTAGCCAGGGTAGCCCCAGGACGATCGTAGGATGAGATCCCTCCATGATGAATAGCGAGGTCTGCTCTGAGTGGTTGCCTGAGATCCTGAGACCGACGAGACGGGTTCTGTGAGTGATAGATGGGAGCAGACTCCCGTCGAGGGCCTGAACCTTGAGGTGAGTCTCCAAGGGCAGTGCAGGGATACCCAGAGCCTTGGCCGAAGCCGCGTTGATAAAGTTGCGGTCTGATCCTGAGTCGACCAGCGCCTGCACCATGCGGGTGTGCTGTTCATAGATGAGGAAGACGGGGAGCAGACGGCGTTGGTCTGGGAGCCTTCTTGGAGCCACGCCCTCTAGTGCTCCCAGCTGAACTAGAGGGCGCCTCCTTTTGCTGGACAGTTCTTGAGTTGGAACTCAATTTTACTAATTTCCCGCAGTAAAAACAGGCCCCTTCTACTCGACGGCGTCGTCTCGCCTCTGGGGAGATGCGCGTTCTGTCCAGTTGCATGGGTTCGTCTTGGGTGTTGGCTCGGGGAGAGGAGGGTTGAGGGAGAAATCTGGGTGGAGAACCCCGGGTAGGTCTACAAAGGCGGAGGCGTGAATCCACCCGGCCGGCCAAATCTATCAGTCCCTGGAGAGATGCTCTTGGGAGACCAGCTCATCTTTGAGTGCCTCTGTTAGGCCTTCCAGGAACACATCACACAGGGCTCAGTCGTTCCACCCGCTGGAAAGCGCAAGAGTCTGGAACTCGATGGCGTAGTCGTAGGCTGAGCGAGAGCCTTGTCTGAGTCTCAGCAGCTTATGTCCAGCCTCTCTACCATGGCATGAACAGTTGAACACCCTCTTCATCTCCTTGGCGAAGCTCTCGTAATTAGAGCAGCAAGGGTCATGGGCATCCCAGAGCACGGTGCTCCATTCCCGGGCTTGTCCTGTGAGGAGCGTGATGACGTATGCCACTTTGGAGCGTTCAGTGGTAAAAGTGGAGGACTGGAGCTCGGAGATCAGTAAGCACTGGGAGAGAAAGGAGCGACAGGTACCTGGATCTCCTTCGTGGGGGGGGGGGGGGTTGTTCACTAGAGGCTCTGCCTTGCACTGAAGAGAGGCGGGGCTTTTGGGGCTGGGTTGTGACGTCGGCAAGCGACTGCTTAGTAGTGAGCAGCTCCTGTTGATGTGCCCTGAGCAGGGCGCCCTGGCCCTCCAGCGCCGATCTCATGCAGTCAAAATCTGCTGGATCCATATCGTGGCTGGATTATTCTGTCACGCGGAACGTGATGGATCCAAGCGCGGGAAGATGGCGGCAGAATTGGAGGTGGCAGAATACCCTGGAGAGTGGAAGCGGGGTCGGAACACAAATGTCAGGCGGCGAAACGTCAGAGCAAAAACGGAAGGCGGGAGTCGTAGTCAAAAGAGAGAGTGGAGATTCGAGAACCAGGAGATCAAAGACCGAGGCGTTAAATCCGAAAACGTAGACGAGAAGCCGAAAACCAAAAGAGGAAGCACGAGGTCAAAACCGGGAGGTCAAAGAGCGAGGCAAACAAATCCGAGACGAGAGGCCGAAACCGTAAACGAGAAACAAAGCGAGCTTGGCAATGTGAATTCAGAAGGGAAAACAAACGCGAGAAAATCGAGGTACGAAACACACAATAATCCAGCAGTTAGAGCCACGCACAGTGTGTGCTTAAATGCTAGATTAATCACGGGGAAATGAGAAACTGGTGAGCAGACAGGGTGGAAACAGGGGTCGTGGGAAATGCGCATGACAGGCTAGGGAAAACATAAGCACGTGAGGAGTAGCGACAGCATGGGAAAAAGATGGCAGACAGGGCGTTAGTCATGACAGGCCCTCTGCCTGAAATGGAGGCCTGACATCTCCGAGGAGGAACTAACGAGCCGAATCCTTAACATTAACCCCAGAGTGGCTGGCTGTCTCTGAGGTACAGTGAGCACCGTCGAACTACTGGTGAAGGTGGTTTCGAGAGTAGAGAAAGACTGTATGGGAGCTAAAGATTATTGGCAGAAGGTGGGATCTCAGCATGGCAAAGAGAAGAGCAGGAAAGGAGATACAGCCCGGAGTTCTACGAAGCACCTAGCTGGACTCTCCATCGCTCAAACTCATTCAGCTCCCTCTCTTCTCCTAGTACTGGTGTATGTGCAAGGAACTGAGGTGAAGGCGGTGCTTGATACGGGGAGCACTTACACTCTCATGCAGGAGAGCCTATGGCGACAGCTGTGGCAACAAGCTCCTGGAGATGCCCTTCTGTCCCCCCAGAGGTTTATTATGACAGACGGTAAGATACACCAGGGCAGAATCAACTATGAGTGGCATGACACAGGCTGTCTCATTGATACCTATATCATGAAGAATGGTCAGCTGGCATTTCCATTATAGTGGGGCTTGACTTTCTGATGGCCATGGGGGGCCATCTTGGACATCTCTCAGGGAAGGTATGCCCAGGGAACAAAAGGTGGACTCACTTACCATCCTTTCCTGCCTCTGCCAGTCAACCCTGACCCTGACTACAAAGGCTGCCTGGTTCCACACTCGCGCCCCCACTACCTCACACCTGTACTACACGTTGCCACCAAGTTCAGCTCTTCCACGACTCACCTCCCCCCCTCCATTTTCCTTAGACCTACCCAGTGACCTGTGGGAGATATCTAAGGCCCAACAGGAAGACATCGCCTGGTGGCCCACTGTTAGTAAGGACATCTGGCATCATGTCACGATGTGCAAGGTCTGCTGGAGGCACAAGCAGGGGGGTAGCAAACCTAGTACACCACGCAAGAGACCACGGGGAAGGCTCAATAACCAATCACCCACTCCTGTTCAAGCAACCTAACCCTCATTTCAAAGCCAAAAACCCAACATGGAGGAAGTGAAACACCAACGTCAAACACAGAAAGCCAAACAAGCCATATCTTGCAATACCCGGTGGAAAAATGCACACTTTTTCCCGGGGAAACTTGTTTGGCTAAAGTCTCACACACTCTCTTCCACGCATCAAAAAGTCCCAGCTAAGCTAGCGCCCAAGTGGGAGGAGCCAGCGGAAATAACAGACACAGAGGGGCCAATAAAGTACACAGGGGCTGGGGGCAACCCACAAAAAACGGACATTATGGATGTGGTCAATGCAAAGTGCTATTACCGACGCTCTCCTCCGATGTAGGAGGCTCTATGTAGTGCAGCCCCATAAAAGGGAAATTTTGTATGGGCGGGGACCAAACTAATAATTGTTTAAAAGCACCAGCTCCATATAAATGTACCCTGATATGTTTACTGTAACAACCTGCGAAGGCAGTCACCTGCAGGATTATTTCCCTTTGAATTATCCCCAACTGACTCCTTCACAGGACAGCACTCTCTCCAATCTTGTGCTCTTGGACATTGCCTACAAACCGGTGAAGCCGATATATATATTTTTTTGTAAACATTGTTCTTTTCTTTTGTTTTGGTGCACATTTTGGTTTAGTTCTTGTATAATACACTTTTGGGTTACTTTAGTGGTTATTGTGTTGTCTTTCTTACTTTTTGGTTTTAATGAAACGCCAACACAAAAGATAAAGATCTCTCGAAGTGTAAAGTCCGTTAATATTTTTTTAGCAAAGCATTACAATATTATTTATTTTATGTAAATAAATTTTTACACAGGGGAGGACATAGATGCATACACCTGCATCTATGTCATTTAGCCGTAAATAACAACAGAGAAAACAAAAATGAAGAACACATTATTACCATTGTTTAGCTGACACCATAGCAAATCTATTTAAATATAATTTATGATAATAGGATATATACTTCCAATTATATTGTTAAAGTCTTTTGGCAGCATACAAAGTGATTGTGTTCAACACATGCTAACGTGCATGAGCGATAATAGGCAAGTTTGTCTGTCTTGTTTTCTCAGTGCATTGCATTTTCTTACAAATTATTTAGTCATTGTGGATCACTATGTGGATCAGTCAGTAGAGCGAACGCAGAGAAGTGTCGCACCTATCTGGGAGAATAGCAACACAGGCGTCATTGTTAGACCAACATTGGGCCAACAGCGGTAGCCACTGAGTTAGATATATAGTTCTTTCAATGTTATTCATGTTTTAGATTGATAGCCAACCCTCATATGAGCTCCTGATGTGATGGTTTTCATCATTGAGAGAGCCTGCTGCACTGTGGCTAAAGCAATATAATTTAATTTCCAATTTCCAACCTTGCCATTATCTACTGAACCAACGTTGTGCCAATGTTGGGCCAACCTTGTGATTATCTACTAAATCAACCTATTTTTGGCCCCACCAATGGGCCAATGTTGGGCCAACGAACAAAATGATGTTGCAACATTGGCATGACGTCGGAGCACTAACAAAAAGTTACCAAAATTTTGCCGCTGTTGGGCTAACAAAGTAGTGCTATCTGGGATTCACCTCAACGACAAACTAAAAAGAGAAGTCAGGGAAGCCAAGAAGAGGTGCTGTGGTGAGTCAGTGCTTGAGATCATTATAGACTTTCTTAGCTTGTGGGTCCCACCAAAAATTCTCTGTGGAGGTAAGAGACATGTTGGAGAGAAGAAGCTGCCACCTTGCTGTCGTTCCTGAAAGCGTTTAAGCTCTAGTCTGGATGATGGTGGTGGCCAGTCAGTGACTGCCTTTATCTTGGCTAGGTCTATTTGAATACCTGATGGAGAGATGATGTAACCCAGGAAAGAGGTGGATTCATGGTGGAACTCACTTTTCTGCTTTGACATAGAGCTTGTCTTCCATCAGACATTGCTAGACTTGGCGTATGTGAACTCTGTGTTCCATTAGCAAACAGGAGAAGATCTGAATGTCATCAAAGGTAGGTCGAAGATTGAGATGTTCAGAAAATCTTGAAGGACATCATTTATGAGGGCCTGAAAGTCAATTCATTCGTAAAAAGAATTCCTTATGCTCCCATGACCACCTATTTTATAGTGTAGCTGTCACCATTCAAGCTGGGGAGGCGGATCCAAGCGCAGAGTGCGAGTTGAAAAAAGGGCTGGTTGCTTTGTGGTGGCTGGCACAACATGGCAATGCGGATGGTCTGTCTAGACATCATGTACTCTTCCCATGGTCAAGAACAAGGTCTTTAGCTTTTCATAGTATGAGTAAATTTACTAATTACATTGCTATGTATATCTAGATTAACATAAGTACTCATTGTTGACAGGTAAAGAGTTTATGGAAAGTGTTAAAAGATTAAAGCCAAAAATAAGCTGATCAGCTTCAATGTAATCAGTGATATTATTATATCAGGTTAAAGCCCACGTACATGTCTGCTTGTCTTTATGTACGGCAAAACTCTCTGCCTAACTTATAAATACAAATATAAATTTTTTGTCTTGTTTATGCTAAGTTGTACTTTCGTCGTAGCCAAATACACTAGCTTTTCAGTAATCAGAGAGTGAATCACACACTGTAAAAAATCTGACCTAGGGTTTACTTTAAAAAATTATGGCAACAAAGTGACACCTAACATATTTAAGTAAATTTTACTACTATAATAATGAGTAAGAAACAT
>JAOTRS010149488.1:0-11955 GCA_028565755.1 Dinotopterus cunningtoni | reverse complement strand
TATATATATGAGATTTTTGTTGTAAACTGCATCATCGGAACTCGCCCCGGCCTGGGGCATCAACCAAGCCCCTGCTGATGCAGTAGAAACCAGGAAATCAGGTAGAGGTGATAGCCGATGCCCCACAGACCTTGCTGACAATGCAGTCATTTTGGAAAGCTGCTGGACAGAGATGGTGGTGCTGGTGGGGGGCATAAAGATGGTTGAATCATTTGAAGCCTTTGCTGTGCAGCCAGCGCCACTTCATATAGGAGCTCAATGACCTTCATGAAACTGAAACAAGTATGTTTACCGTCCAAAGCACAAAACCTTACTCCGTGCTAGTTTACACTGTGTTTAATCCTAAAGGTCCTAAAGGATTAGCTCTATATACTGAAGGTTACTGCATTCTTATTGGTTACATACTGTATTGTTGGTTACTACATTCTTATTGAAAAAAAAAAAAAACTCATACTCAAGTAAGAGTAGCTGTACGTTAAAATAATATAACTCAAGTAGAAGTAAAAAGTATTCCTCTAAAATATTACTCAAGTAAGAGTAAAAAAGTATTCGGTGAAAAGATACTCATGTACTGAGTAACTGTTTCATCGTAATGTCTGATTTATTTATTTTTTTTTAAGAACAAAATGATAAAATAATGTACGAATTCTGACTTTTCCAAATAATAAAATTAATGAAATAAATAAAATAAAATAAATGAATAAAACTAAATATCTTTACAAAATAGCAAATTAAGGAATAAGAAACAAATTTCCTAATCTCACTTTTTTCACAACATAAAGATTTTTGAAAATGTAACAGAGTAAATGTAACTCGTTACTACCCACCTCTGCTGGTTATATTTTATTGGTTACTGCAACCGAATGTGGAAAGTAACACGATAGACGTTGGTTTAGGCGTCATCCAGAGATGGAGCTGTTTGGCCAGCAGAGAGGCAGAGGAATTAAAATGGTAGCAGTTCACACCATCAGAGTGTTTTGGAGTGCAATTAATTTCAGACAGCAGGGAAGAAAAAATCAGGAGAGGAGTGTGTCACAGGCTGAGCTCGAGCAGCAGCTTGCAGAAGCACCATCTCTGGGTGGACGTCAGGACGGTGGAATGGGTGGGGGTGGGGGTGTTGGGTGAAGACGCAGAGCAGAAGATCTGGGCTTTCCGAGTGACACATGGCAGAAGCCAGGAACTTCTGGCATGGCGTTCAAGATTACCAGTTATGGAAAATGGATCTGAAAGGAATCTATGGTGTTGCTCATGCCAATACACAGAACCTTTTCAGTAAAAATTATGAGATGAGAATGCCCGAGAGTGTGTGTGTGTGTGTGTGTGTGTGTGTGTGTTACTTTTTAAACAATAATATGCCAATTCCTTTGCATTCTTGGTCAGGACATCTCAAGGTAGCGTGACTCAGACTTAATCTAGCACTAAAACAGCTGCTAATATCTTTTACTGAAACACTCCTGGTGATGGACGGGTCACAAGAAGACTCCAAAAGTAACATGCTTTGGATCTGATCAAAGCAGATGTCTGCGTTTTTAAGATAATCATTGAACAAAAGCCTTGAAAAGATGCCTGCACGTTCTTCTCTAATGCAGGGGCAAGGACCGAACTGAAAACAGGAACTTCAGCAAGGATATCAGGAAATAAACAAATGCCTCGTTGATCTCGCTCTCTTTCTTTTTCTTTCTTTTTTCTCTTCTCTCAATAAGAGAAGCAAGAGAAGTGCTAAAGGTTTCTCTCAAATAAATATGGTTTGCTTTACAGTTAGATTTGTTCTATATTATCTCTAGTGAAGGTGGTACGGTGGTGTAGTGGTTAGTGTCGCCGCCATGCACCTCCAGGGTCCAGGTTCGATTCCCGTCTCTGTGTGCATGGAGTTTTCATGTTCTCCCTTGTGCTTTCTGTGTTTCCTCCGGGTACTCCGGTTTCCTTCCACAGTCCAAAGACATGTGGATTAGGCTAATTGGCGTGGCCATAGTGTATGTGTATGTGTGTGCCCAGCGATGGACTGGCACCCTGTTTCTAGTGAGTAGAAAATAGACTTTAAGTTAAGTTAAAACCTATACAAAAGCATCACCATGCACAGGTCAGTTTAAAAGCAAATTAGTCTCAAAATCAGGAATGTTTTCAAAGACTTCCTGCTTGCAATAAACCAGAAATTTTAGGGAAAAAGTAAGAAAATGCATATATATCTATATTTTCCCCCCAAGGGTGAAAATATAAACCATGCACCTGTGTAGTCAACCGACAACATTGTGGGTGTTTGTTCAGATATTTGCCTTTATAGTACGTGTGTAACAGGAGGATTCCAGTAGGGGGCGCAGCGGAGAATTCAACCAGACAGTTTTGCATTAAGTAAACAAAAATGGTGATTCTCGAAAAGCTAGATGTTTCTAAAATTTCAAGTAAAAAATTAAAGGTTTTTGTTAGGTTTTATGAAATTTTCTTGAAAGAAGCAAAATTCTTTTTCAGTAAAACAAAACATTTTACGCTTGCAATTTTGGCAAAATCTTTCAGCAGAATATAATAATCTTATATCTTGTTGATTGTAAACTTATTATCAGAAATTGCAGATAGGTTTGGCTATTTTACTTGCTAAGATGTCTTTTTTTGCAGCTAACTGTTTATACCCGCATATTTGTCATTGTTTCACGGTAAACTTTATACAAGCCGGACTAAATGCAGATCTGGTTGTACAACTTCTCCTCGACACTTATTAGCATTTCTGACGTCCCGGCTAACTACACTCACCCTACTGTTTACAAGCCTGTCAAAAGATTAGCACACTGGTCATCAAATGAGTCTGATCATAAAGATCCAGTTTGGCTTCTTAAACCCGAACTCCAGCATCATTTAGAAATGAAACTTAGCATTTTAAACCCACAGCAGGTTCTGCTGAATTTCTGAGTATAGAATGCATTAAATGATTAGTTTGCAGTCAAGCAGACAGGCCTGTCTGAGTAAGGAAGCTTGTGCGCAGGGCATAAAGCCAAAAAAGCTTGAAAGTCCCAAAGCAGAAAAATGACATGCGCCAGAGGTTACTCATGCAAGCACAGAGGAAGGGATAAAAAAACATCACAAGCAACAAGAAAGATAAGGTTGAGAAATCAGATGGAATTAAGAAACCATGGAAAACTGCAATTTGGAAGAGAGAGAAATTACTTTGGCGTAATTACTTTCCAAAGAATCAGATCATGACTGTAAGGACAAGCGGACCCTGTAAGTCCAAAAGTCCAGTCAATCCGAGTGCCACAGGAAGTGGAGCGATATTTACAGTACATTCTTAGACCAGATTAAACATTGACTCAACACATGAACACTGAATGTAACAGCAAGTGTTTTTAACCTGACCTGATCGTTTATCTCTTGCAGGAATAAATATATACTTTCTGCATGTTTGCACCACATGGGGGTGACATTAGGTGGCATGACAAATGTCCAGGAGGGAAGTTTTGCTTATGTTCCTGATCGGTAAACTCTGAGAGAACAAATGACTTCCTCTCACCTGTCTTTAATTCAGACTTTCTGTACAGTAGTACAGAATCTAACCAATCATAGACGAGTTGTAGTAACCAATGGGAAAGATGGGAAGCCTAGGGGGGAAAAAATCATCTTTTATATTCATGGCCGATTAAACACTCCACAGTAAGCAGAAATACTTTGCTTATGACATTAAAGTTAATTCTCTGATTCTGGGTCTGATTAAACCCTGTGAGATTGTAAACACACATCTTATTGGATCAACGCCCGTGTGGACGTCCAAATCGGAAACCCTAATCAAAATAATTTCAATCGGATCAAAGAAATACTGGCCACGTGTTATTATTGTTGTTGTTGATGTTATTATTATTATTATTATTATTATTGAGATCACTGTATAAAAATAAGCATTTATGAAACTTATACTGATATACAAACATCGCTGTCAGTGGCTCTGGGATGAGTTTGGCTTTTTCAATCATACTTATTGCTGGTTGTTTTGCGAGAAACTGCTGATTTATATTAATGTTTTGTTTATATAATTGTTTTTATTAGTGTTTTCTGTCCAAACACTGGTACAAGATGTGTATTAGATACTTTGCAATGTTGCCTCTTTAACATGATTTCATAGGAAAGGTAGCTGAAATTATTGTACTTTTTTAGTTGAATAAAAGTTTTCACAACACAGTAAACCAATATACTGTCCCTGGGTTGAAACCAACACCGACACGGCCGCTAATTATGCGCAAGGGCAAAACAGAAGCGACGTTTACACCGCAGTCCTCACACAGGAAGACTTGCTCCTTCACTCATTTTTAGAAAGCCTTGGAGAGACAAAACATCATAGTTCAAGTCCATCGATTGATCGCTGTAAAAACTCAATTTAGCAGTACATGGAAAAGAAGAAAAAACATAATAAAGAAAGACACAAAAGAATCAGAGTGATGAAAGAAAATGTCTGAAGAGTTTTTGAGAAGACAAATGCTACTGACAAAAAACACCCCTACTAGATGAGAAAGGATGTGAAGGATTGAGCCCGAAAAGGCAGCCTAAAACTCCTAGATGGCAGAAAGATACCAGATAAACAAGACATTACATCACATCCTTTGTCTTCAAATGAAACAAAGGACCATCTACTACAAGCTCTGCCGCATCCATCAGATGAAGAGTGTCCTTTAATGAACTCGCTCGCTGCCTCGGCTCAAGAGCAGTTTATCAGTAAACCACCAGGAGTGGATGTACCAAGTTTTAGAAAGGTCCTTAATTAGAAGCACTTGTTGTCTGTTTTGATTTATTTTTAGCATTTGGCTTTTCATTAACCTACAATCTGATTCTCCTTACGAAGAAGAAAGATCTGGGATGTTTGAGAAACTTGTGGATTCTAAGATCCTCTCCAAGATCCTCTAACTAAGCGGTGTTGGCAAAACGTCTCCAGGCTGAGCGTCCCCACCGAGTTCCCGGCTGCTCCTGGAATGCGTTTTGACAATTTGTTTTGAGATCTTAACATCGGATTTGTTTCACGGCATCGGGAGAATGTGATGTTTCCCATCAAGGAGTAAGTCTTGTTAAGACTCTGAGTAGCTCTGGCCACGGCCCAAAGCTTCTCTCATACTGCTGGTGTTACACAATAATGTTTACAGACTAGTAAAAATAAATGGAAGCCTCATCAGACCCTTTCCAGTCAGTAGAAGAATACTAGAATTCAGCACTCACGATCAGTATGTTTACATGCACAGTAAAGTGGAGTTACAGTTATAGCTTGACGAAGACATTTTCTTGAACTACTCTCCTTTTTTTGGACTGCTCTCTCTCTCTACTCTCTCCGCTATACAGGCACGGCAGGAGTAAAGCATCATAAATTGATTCACATCGGCCGAAGTATGTCTGACTCCGCTACAACAGGTGCCGTTAGTATTGTATTCCCATTTGATCTATTATGTTCAACAAGTAACATGTTAAGTGGTAAAAAAAAAAAAAAAACATGAACAATTTTACAGCACTGCAGAACGCTTTCCCTTATGTACAAATGAGACTCGCACTATCCCTCGTGGTGATGGTGTTATCCAAAGACAGACACGTACTGTACTATATAGTCGTATTGTTTGCATCTTCTTCCATCTGTTCCTTATTTTATTCGTCTTCTGGGTCAAAGCCCAGGCCGGGATCTGTGGAGCGTACGCAAAGCACCTAGGCTAATTTCTGTGTTTGACTGAGGTATACAGTACATGCAGGACTCTTAAACACATTATCTGAGCGCGTTAACCTGACTTCAATTTAGTACGATTTCAGTCAAACTAAAATATTTACGTTTGTTTAAAGTCCAGTTTTAGCTTGGCTAACACAACGTCACTTAAACGTACCAAAGTGGAAGCAACGGCTGACGTCGCTAAGATAAGACTTCCATAGCTTTTCAGTTTCTTGCACCAAGAGCTGAGAAGTGATGATGAAATGAATCGCTTTTGCTGACGATATCATCACTGTAATCATCGAGCAAAACGCAGGCATCGGACACATAAATGAATCTCCCCAGAAGCTCCGTAGATCCTCTTACTCTTGCAGGAACTGGAAGAAAAGTAATTCACTGCTAATTAGAGATTGGCTCCCTGAAAGAGAACACCAACTCTCCAGCTGCACTCTTGGATACAAGTTTTGGAAACAGTCCTTTAAAAAGAAAAAAAAGATCCAGTGCTTAATAACCGAAGGCTGTTTAAAGTGATAAGGGCAGAAGATATCCATTATGGTCTAGAAGAGCTTTTGTATTCTAACCTTCTTCTTTTTTTTTTATCAGATCCACCGCTCTAGTGGATTTGCTGAGACGTTTTCGAGAACATGACTGATTGAGATTGTTCACTAGAAGGAGAGCTGCTTAGTGTGCGCTTATAGCTTCCGAACATCCATGACCTCTGTGTTTTATTTTTTTAGCTCTAACTGGTCGGGAGACTTGTTGCAATTAAAGAAAGCTGTATGAGAGAGACAATATCGAGTGAATATCATCCAGATTTAACTGGATGCGCTCCATTAATCGAGTTTTGCATTAATGTTCTAACATGCGCTTAAAAAAAAATAAATAGAGATTGTATACGTTCAGAAATACTGAGATGGAGGAAAAATCGATTTGGATACGTACCGCGTTTTCTGTTGTCTTTTTTCTTTTGTGTATAAATATTTTTACTTTACATACTTGTACATTTAAGATGCTAAAATGTTGCAGTTCCTCTATAATTCTACAGGTGGTGTGCTCTTAACTTTCCACACAAAGCGTCTGCTAAGTTTGTTTAAAATTGTAACAAAATAAAAAAAAATCCCTGGTGATTCCGGTCCCCAATAAATGCACAAAAAAATTTATATAAATGAATGCTATTAAAGGTTTAAATAAATAATAAAGTCCCCCTACAGCGTGTGAGGCTTACAAACAGTGCCCTTAGATCTACAAAGAAAAAAAAAATACAGGGGGATAAACAGGCAGCTTTTTCGGGGAGGGACCGAACATCCAAGCAAAAGTTTTTGGAAATTGATACAGAATTTGTACAGTCTGATAAAACATCTCATAAACAAGTTCAACATCAGACTAAGCGGTAAATCGCTGTTCTGAATGACGTCATTGCAGACCTCGGTGTGTTAAACCAGATGAAGTGGGAAACTAGATGTCTTAGCAACATGCTAAGTAGCTAACTCAGATTAGTATTTTTAGATTTAACAAACAAATGTATCTGTATGATGATGAATCTAAAGCTAATATGTACAGTATACATATATACAGCATAACTCATTCAACATGAATAAGTTTCTTTTTGTTTATTTCTGATGCTGTGAGCAACCATGTTGATTTAACGTCACTCCATAAACAGAAAAGGAACTCTGGGATTGCATTTCACCAAAGACCCGCCCCCTGTCTATTCTGTAAAATAAAAAGTAATGATTGTGCAAAGAGATGTAAAAGTGGCATTCAGGGCTAATAATATGAAAAAGGTCTTAAAATTCCTTTAAATATTGATTATTTAAAAAAGAGCCATTGTTTGCATCATTAGGTATTGTATATGTAAGTATCATAAAGGAAGCAAAGGTGTGTGCTATGCGTTTAGAAAATTATGGCCAGTTTTCAGTTTAAACGTTTGTACAATTTATATGTTAACAAGTTAAATTCATAATTATTGAAAAGAATGTTTTTTTTTTTTTTTACTTCTTTGTACCGAAAACATACTGATCCGTGACTGTGCCTGCCGTTACACCCCTAGGATGAGGCACGACGGTGCACGGTGCAGATGCAGGGTTTACCCAAGTCTCTGTCTACAGTAATTCATATGTATGTATTAATATAAATTTACCATTTATCACACTTTTAGTGTGTGATGTGTTAAGATGCTGGCCAAACACCATGGTGATCTACATTGGAGGATCTTACTCTACACATCACCATTTCAATCAAAAACATATCAAGATCATGCAGATCATGTCCTCCAAACTGAAGGTTTTGTTTTTGTTCCTGGATGGATCCTGATCTGTTCAATCATAGCTGGTGAGTACTTGAAGTTTCTGATACAAAAGACATTTCTGCTATCATTGAGATCGAAACCTGATAATGTCACAGCTACGAATACATTTACAGTACCATCCATTCATCCATCCATCCATCCATCTAGGAAGCTCTTTAGTAGTGTAGGAACCATTGTATTTATTCCCATTTTCACAACCGTGGTAGGAAATTCACACTCCGGTCAACAATCGCACACTACGGGAAATCTGGGAAATGCCAGTTAGCCTGATCTGCATGTCTTTGGACTGTGGGAGGTATCCCCTCTCCCCCCAAGAATGGGGACAACATGCAAACTCCATGCACACAGACCCCGAGGTGGGAATCAAATCTGGACCCTGGAGGTGCGAGGCGACGGTGCTAACCATTTAAGCCACTTTGGCGCCAGCAGGAAATCCAGGAAAGAAAAAATTAATCACACTGTCCAAGTAGGATGAATGGCATACCATCGTCTATCAGAGCAACATTAGCTAATGGCATGAACTTGTGTGTTAAAGTGGGCAGTTAGGAGTTTCCTCCAGGCGTGTGAGGATGCCCTGTGATACAACATGAGCAGAAGTTCAAAAAGACACCTTAGGGGATACCTGTCATGTGATGGGTCTGTGGTAGGTCCGGTGACCAAATTGTGAGGAATATACAGGGGAGGAAAGAGTTAAATAAGCTCTCTCTCTCTCTCTCTCTCTCTCTCTCTGCACCCACAAACTTTTCCCTGATAGGCATTAATTTACTCTAAGAAAGTGAGGATTGACACTTTTCTCCTGCATCTCTTCCCTTGGTTTGGCATAAACACTCTGAATCACAGAGACTTCTGTAGCTCATCAGTGTGACTGAAAGAATGCCTCGAGTCACCAGAAAGAAAAAGCAAGAAGGAAAAAACAATTGACTTAAGCTGTCACTGGCTCTAAGGCTGACTCATCACAAGTAGAGATTCTTTCTACGTGGAGATTAGGTGTTTCTGAAGTGTCTGTGACGACTGCAAAAAAGGTAAGCTCATTTGACACAGAAAGTCTACAAAGCTTAGATGCACATCCAACAAACTAGTCTGGAAAATGAGTTTATTTTCAGGTTGTTTGGATTGCAAGTGACGGTCCAGCAGGAACGTTTGATTGGCAAATACTGTGGTGATGATAATTTGGCAAGGTTGCCGATGTTTAGATAATGTACAGTAGGTATTTGATTCTTTTTGAATGTTAGAATGACTTTGGTGAAATTTATTTTAAAAATGTTGACAACATGGTGATGGGATAATGTTGATCCAATGCACAAACACAATGTAAAAAAAAATTAAATTAATAATAATAATAAAAACAAGTGTGGCACGGTGGTGTAGTGGTAGCACTATCGCCGCCTTGCACCTCCAGGGTCCAGGTTTGATTCCCGTCTGTCTGCATGGTGCTTGGTGGGTTTCCCAGGGTACTCCAGTTTCCTGACACAGTCTAAAGACCTGCAGATTAGGCTTAGTACCGTTCCCAAATTGCCTGTAGTGTGTGTCCTGCAATGGATTGTCACCCTGTCAAGCGTGTACCCCGCCTCATGCCCTAAGTCTCCTGGGATAGGCCCCAGGCCACCCGCGACCCTAAATATAAGATAAAGCAGTATAGATGATGAGTGAGTGAGTGAGTGAGTGAGTGATACCAAACCGATAGCCAGAGCAGGATTTGAACTTTAGTCACTGCATTTTTACCACAGCACCACTAGGGGGCATGCTCCCGATGCTAGTAAATGCGCATAGATATAGAAATAACAAGCGCCACAAACACCATATTACAGTAGAGTCATTTACAAGATACACATGCTGTGTGGTGGGAAGCTGTTGTGTCTGTCTCACAAACTTAAGGGAACATGGATGTGGACGCAAATGGACGTTAATCAGCATAAACAGTCCAAATAAAGGTTATGCTTTTGATGCTTATTCATTGTTATCTCAAAGTCATTTTATAAGTAAGTTCAGCCTTTAGTTGTCACGTACACATACAGTAACTGCAGAGTAAAATTCTATATTTTTCACATATCCCAGTTTTGTTAGTAGGCAGGGGTCAGAGCGCAGGGTCAGCCATATTTATGCCGCCTCTGGAGCCGACCCAGTTAAGGGCCTTGCTCAAGGGCCCAACAGCAGCAACCTACCAGAGCTGGGGCTCGAACCGCCGACCGTCCAATCAGTAACTCAGAACCTTAACACATTAAGCCACCACCATAAAAGTCATCGTCATTTTTAAAAACAACATTGTCCTGATAGTGAACGTCATCTCAACATTGTTACAACTGTATTACAACACTCAGCAAGTGTTACGGTTCCTGCTGTGGGAGTGCACCAATCTGGACTCCTTTGACCAGGTAAATACCAGGGCAGTGTTTTAATGCCAATGCAAGCTGCTCCAGCAACCAGACTGTCCTCAACCACAAACGAAATTAACAAAAGGTCAAAGATCTGTCGAGGCACCGAAATCTCCTAAGGTCCAGTCATCACAGATTTCCTACAAAAGGTCACTTTTTAATAAAAGGTCACATCTAGCACTCTGAGCGGGTCTCCAGTTTGTCTGGTGATGAAGAATCCAACAATAGGTTTAATAGTTTTGCAATTAGTAGAACCACTTTGGATGGAGAAAACTGGATGTTCAGAATCCTGAATTGTATTATTTGTAAGAGAAATGGTGGATCAGCAGTCATGGGTCTGGGTTACTGATCAGAAGGTCATGGGTTCACATGGTCAGGGGTGGCTCAGTGGTTAAAGCATTGGACCATGGATAGAAGGTCCTGGGTTCAGACCCCAGCACCATCAAGTTGCCACTGTTGGGCCCTTGAGCAAGACCCTTAAACTTATTTTGCTGACATGTAAAAAAAAAAAAAAAAAAAAAGATAATTAATTAATTAAAAAAAAAAAGATAAAATGTAAGTCACTCTGGATAAGGTTGTCTGCCAAATACTCAAATTTAATGTTTACGACCAAAAACTACCAAGCAGTCAGGAAGCTTTAACCCTTTCCGCCCCAGCAGGACTGTATCACAACTGAGCCTGCGCTCTTACACCAGCTTTCTAACAAGCCAGGATGCAAAATAAAGAATTTCTCGTTGCTGTTTCTGCAGATGTGATAATGCTATTAATTTATATAAAATTATCCGTCGACCTCGCTTTATCCATCCATGTTTATCTTAATCAAAATGAATTTTTTTTTTCCTCACACATTCAAAAACAAAATAACGTTGCTTCCATCCAGCTTAACGGAGACAGTTCCTCAGTCTAAGCGGATTTCAGCATCGAGAAATGCCTCAGTCAGCACTTACTCCTCCACCACGCATGCTTAGCCATTACACATTTGCTATTTGAATGATCGGTCTCTGAAAAATGCGGAACTTCAAGTTCTGACTTCTACTTCTTCTTCTTCTTCTTGTTCTTTGGGTACTTTGTGTTCCATCTTAGTGACATGAAACTAATTGGTACAAACAAACCCTGAAATATCTGCAGTACATCTTGGATAAGAGGTTTACATTTAACTTGAGAAATAACAAGTATGTTTGGTTTTTTATTTATTTATTATTTATTTATGTATCTTCTATCCTCAGTCTAGTAAATCACACAAATCAGAAGTTAAACGAAACATCTCCACTGTTTTTTGCCCATCTTCTTTTAGTTCATTTTAATCGAAGTAAAAAATATTTTGTTTAAATGATAAAACTGTCATTTTAAACACCAGACCCTTATTTTCAGCAAAAGAAGATAAAGTGGGTCAGGGATGGTCGTCTTAACTTGAGTGTTAAATGTGTCAGTGTTATAATAATCTTTAAACGTTTTACTCAGGTTAATGCTTAATAAGAATATTTGCTAGAAAGCTAATAAACTGGAATAAATAACACGAGTTAGCTAATATACTTAGCTAGCTTATGACTCATATTTTTTTATATACCATGTTAACAACGGATGTGTTGTTCACCTTAGCATAGCTGACTCGATTA
>JAOTRS010149477.1:0-11957 GCA_028565755.1 Dinotopterus cunningtoni | reverse complement strand
TGCTAACGACTCGTTTAGGCAAATGTGAGCCGACTCTTTTTTTTAATAGACAAAAACTTCATTTATCGTGCACTGTCGGCGTCACACATAGTGCAGATCGTTTATGTTCACATACAGCTACATGACACACTGCATGAAAGATCAGATTTGAAAAAGCATAATAGGGGCACTGTAGGAATCATTGCAAGCCGGAAAGAGACACAGGACCCGATGAGTTTCCGCTCAATTGGATATCCAACAATACTCACCTACTCACTCATACCCTATCCTGTGCTGCTTATCTTGTTCAGGAGCCCTGGAGCCTATCCCAGGGGACTTGGTGTACTAGACGGGGTACACTCTGGAGTGCCAATCTATCACAGGGCACACAAGCACACTCGAACACTACAACTATGCCATCTGCCATACATTACTATTAAATATTAAAATATATTAAATATTGCATATAAAAAAACACATGAAATCCTCTCCCTTTGAGACAGGTTTTTGTAATACCTGGTTAAGTTACGCTGTTAAATGACTCATGCTTGCAGTGAAGCATATAATAATAATAAATGAAAAAAGTAAAATCAAAATTTCTGACTCCAAAACTTCCTCAAAGTCCTTTTGTAACTGTAGCAGTAAAGGCTGCTAGGCGACAGGACCGGTGCTTCATAACATGAAAGTAAGCGTGGAAAAAGCTGGTGACGCAAATAGGAAATCCTCCAGAGACCAGAATATTTCACTTCCAGACGTTAGTGAATGCAAGAAGACCATGCAGACCACTTCCTTCGAAGGACGCGGCCCCCGAATTGAGACACAGCTAATGTTAGAAACGACCACATCGGCTGACCCTCTCACTTGCTTGAGAGCAGCTTTTCAGTCGCTTATATGAAAGCACCCTGAGGCCCAAAACAGTAAGGCAGCAACATAGGACAGTGGTCACCCAGACAGGGTCTACTAAATCTCACAGTATCATGCAAGTTGAAAAAGACATGGAGATTTGGTCTCAACAGCAGTCACACAAGACTTGCCATTTGGATAGCAAGAATACCTTCTGAAATGGACGTCATTGATCTCCCTAAGCAACCTGATAGAAGACAAACAGAGAGGAACCTGAAGATGACGGATGTCAGTTATCACAGGAAAAAGCAACAACAGCTTTATGAGAACTGTACACCAGGCAGGTCCTCATGTTGTCTTCATCAAGATCAAACTTCTTTAAGAAAAGGTGATTAGACACCAAGGGATCAACATGATTTTCGACGCTGATGTTCAATAACCAGATCAGAACACACTGTTCATGGATTGTTGCAGGATCTAGAGTACTTTAGGCAGAAACATCATCCTTGAAATTATTTTTAGAGAAACCACCTCATACTTGAGCACTTTTTACGATCTAAAGAGGAGCAGGAGAGAAGAGCAGTGGAGATGAAGGTGAAGAAATCTAATAACCAGTGTGTCATTAACTAGCTCTTTAAAGGCACAGCTCCGTCGAAATGAAAGCCAAACAGCTGCAAATAATGTACCCTACTGCTCAGTGGGGGAACAGCTGTTTTTTATTTGCTATTTATTAACAGTATTAGTTCTTAACCATGTATGCTATTTTGACCTTTGGACAAAACATTTGCTTTATTTAACATCTTATTATAACCATATGCATTTCCTGTTTGGATCTTAAATGTTTTAGTGCTATTGTGGGAGGCAGTATTGCATCCTAACAGCATTGTGAAAGCAAAACGGATATTTCTACAATACAGCTTTCATTCCAAATGAAATTTAAAGTTCACTTTAATTACGTTTGCACAGTTACTTCACACAAAGGACAGCTTCTTTCGCCATAAAAGCAACACACAGATAAAAACAAGGTGTCTGTAATACAATAGAGACTTTTGATAAATACAACAATTGTTTTGTCTTTGTCTGGCATGTGAAGGACAGTAAACAGTCTTGATCAAGCCATATTTGAGAACATTTCTTCAGCAAACAACAAATTGTTGCATAAGGCACAGCATTCCTGGGTTCGACCCTAAAGGCGGGTAGCTTCCTGTGACCTTGTAGGTTTCCTACAATTTTTCGTCTGGCCTTCTTCCTCTGCTGCTCGGTGTGCTCCTCACATTGCTCCTTGGTATATAAACATATGTCCATTCAGTACTGTGCAAAAGTCTTGAGTCACCTCCAGATTAAATTTAATTAAATTATAATGATAAAATGACAGCAACAGGCTGCAAAGTACCTAAAGATATAATTGACAAACTGTTTATGTACCAACCACAGCAGCAACCTCTTTTCCCCTCTCGTCTGTTCCAACCACTCAGCATTCAGCATCACCAGTATACTAACCACCGGCCTCATCATCTGTCATCATCTATACCTGTTTCTCACTGGTTCATGCATTAAGTTAGTGTGTTTTTTATGCTTTTAAGATTCATATGTCACTGTGTGCCTTCACAAACAAAACACATTCCTCTGAAAAAGACAAAAACTTGACAAAATACAAGATGTCTTTTTTAAGCAAAATATGCAAATATGAAGGGTTCCTCTAGATTTTTGCACAGTACTGTATATTGTGATGAACTGGCAGCCCTTTCACAGCATTTAACCATGTTGTGCTTGTCTCTCCTGGGGTAGGCCATCCACCCCAAACCCTGACAAGGATAAAGCTTCTGCTGAAGAGAAATGATTTAGTCTCATTGCTGCATAGACTGTTTAACTTTGCACTAAAATCTAGAGAAAGTGAACACGGTTTCCTTTCTCTTTGCATATGGAATTAGAGTTCAAATGTGGCTCGCAGTGTATTCATTTTAAAATGCAGTGGTTTGATAAACTATAATAAGGCCGTTCATGCTAAATGCGTGTTTCTTGAACTCTTATTCCTGAACGTTGGGGCAACTGGATCGGAAAAACCATAAATCAGAATATCATGTGCATGACAAGACATCCCTTGATTCCAAAAATGGACAAGTAGCAGGTATATGGATTTCCACTGATGTTAAATGTCATTGAAGGAAATCTGAGCCGTAGTCGGCTCACTCAGGTTAGGAATGCGAATTGTATACGAGGTTTTATCACAGGTTGTGATATCACTGGCTGCCGAACAAAAAGAAAGCATGCGCATAGATATAATCTTACCCATTAGCACCTCAGGATAGTGACATTTGATACTGTGATGTTATGTCTTGCTACATAAGTCATAAAACAATATAATTCTGCCAAAAAAAAAACAAAAAAACTTTGGTATGTTTGGTTTTGGGCAAACCAGCAGACATTAGGGTTTTTTCCATTCTGTTCTGTCACAAAAATTAGTAAAATGACATCTTGACATTTATTACTGGTAGTGCTGTATTTTCAATTACTTCTTCTGCTCTGGAGATTTATCCACTCGCAATTCCTGCTGTAGATTTCTGATCTGATCTGTAGGTAACGTCCACAGGCAGAGGATCTACGACATTCAGAATGACAGTGCCTGAGCTGTTACTGGGCCAAATGGCACCAAGCAAGTTCACGGGTTTGAAGGATTTCGGCCTTGCTGCGTTTGCTTCTGGTGCCACACAGTTTTCTGTTTCCCAGGCCCTTTTGCTCCATGGCTGGACAGCAACTCTCCTCTCCATCCTTTCCGCTGTGGTCCTCGGGTCCGTAACGGAGACGGCAACTCGGGTCTGCCTTCTCTGGAAGCAGAGTGCTCGTCTTTGTGTGAGCAGGGAGAGCAAATCCCTCTTGAAGTTAGTGTTGAGGGCAGCGTAGACCACTGGGTTGCACACGGAGTTGCTGAAGCCCAGGATCTGTACCAAGCTCAGCAACAGAAACTCAGAGTCCAGGTCCAGGTGTAGCTTTTCTGAAGGTTCACGGTTGAAAAGAAAACAAATAGTTCATTTGTATGGTTAAAAAGTAACGGTTAAACTGGCATTTTTAAATTTTCATATTTTTGTATTTGTTTGGGATGATAGGATTGTTTAGATTCTGTTCTACTATTTTACTATATTCTGTTTATTCATTTTTTCTCACATTTCATACCTCTGTCACTGAATACTAATGTAGATCCATCTCAGCATTATACTACATAATATTATACTTCATACAGTAGATCTAATCATAACATAGCATTTATCATAACATGCATCCAATTTCTAATACCTAGAAATATCACGATCAATAATTAAATTATATTTTTTTATGTAAAAAAGTTCCCCCTTTTTTTTTTTTTACTTCCAAATAGACTTGAAGGGCTGTTTTGCCTCTCACTTTAAATCCAGTCGCTGTATCTGACTAGTTTCAGAGGGTTTTTTTTTTTGTTTGTTAAGCCATAGTTTGTTTGTTAAGCCATACGCCACAGTGACCTATGAAACATTCAAGCATAAAAAAACATCTAACGTAAAACATGAACCAGTGAGAAACCGGTGCAGATGATGACAGATGATCAGGTCGGTGATTAGTACACTGGTGATGCTGAATGCTGAGTGGTTGGAACAGACGAGAGGAGAAATGAGGTTGCTGCTGAGGTTGGTAAATAAACAACCAATTTTTAAATAGTATTTTTAGGCACTTTGCAGGCTGTTGCAGTAACAGATTTGTTTCCATTTAATCTACATCATTTAATTAAATTTAATATGAAAAAATAAGAGAGCGCAGTGATTTTTGCACATTACTGCAGGTTTCATTATAGATGATGGGGTGTAATGTGATGCCACATCTGTAAACCTGGATCTCCATTTTTTTGTAAACCTCAAAATTTACTCCTTGGCTTTCTTTCTTTCTTAAATAAATAAAAATAACCCTTGCTATTTTCCCCCCAGAAACATTGAAAAACCAACCCTGGGAAGCCAGAGGTATCAGAGGTACTGTATACAGTAAGCACAGTATATGATTTATGGCTCTGACAGAACCTTAGCTATGAACTCCAGTTCATCATTGGTTTAAATTACACTCGCACAGTTATTTAACCTTGTTTTCACTTGGCCAATTGAATTTTCAAATTCATTTATTGAATGTATTTCTTAAAATATAAAAAATTAGTAGCCTAAATTAGAATACCATGACCCGAAACAGGCAGTAATTAATGATGAATGAATGACAGCTGTCACATGTGAACCTTAATATGATAAAGCCTTTGATATCTGTATTAGTACCTTTTTGTACCTATTTGTATTAAATCATCTGTTTATTCCAAAAATGAAAAATAGATGCATTTGTGGTTTATAATTGTTTAAGTCTTTCATATTAGGTGTCATGTTATGTTTGCCTCCCTTAGAAACCTGCGGTTCAATTTAATTTTGCTCCAGTGAACACCACATCTAAAAAGTGTTTCACAAATGTAATATGTAGTTACCTGACACCTCTGTCAACAATGAACCGTATAGACATATAGTCTGAGCTAGAAAGGAATCCCTAGTGTAAATGATTGCTGGTGGTGCTGTTGTTCTTTGTTCCACTTTTAAGACATTTAGCCCCAAACAAAAAGGATTCAAGACCATACCTCAGACACAAAAGATAGTAGTGTTGAAATGTTGACGTGGATACGACAGATAAAATCTTATTTCTATGTATTTTTTCCTTTATAATGAGGAAAAGGTTAAGCTGTGCTACTCCATTCAGCCAGCTCTCTTGATATACAGTAAATTTAAATCTCTCTTTGGGTCTCTACAGGTGATATGAGATTTGTTTTTCATGCAACCTTTCATGCAACCTTTAGGTTTAGATTTAGATTCTTTTAATTCTGCTTTCAGCTCCATATTTCATGAATCACTTCAAGCTATCGTTATAACTTTGGACATTTTAAAATGTCTAATTTGGATATGGGATATGTTTGAAGCCATTGTCTCAATATATAGACAAAGCCTAAACCTCTTTCTTTGCACAGACATTTTGCCCACTATCGTTTTGAATGGGCTCAAAATTTTTTTATTTTTTTTTGTATTCAGGTCGATTTTGAACAAAACATAATATGCATGGTAAAAAGATGTAAATTGCTATTGACATGTGCAGTATGACAATATTATAACAATATAACAATATTTTGGGTCCCCTCTTGGGGTTCCTACTGTTGGTAGTAAATTTTAAATATAATCTCCATGAATAAACAACTTAGTAATTTAAAATTGGCAAGTCAAATTGATGATTGAATAAGTCAAAATGAAGGCTTTGTGAGTCAAAATAGCGAGATACTCAATCAAAAATAATGACTAAGTCAAAACAATGAGAGTCATGATAATATGCTAAGTCTAAATACAAGTTGTTGTTCTTTCGACTGTCCAGTCCGCACGTACAACTTGGCACAGATTTTACACCGGATGCCCTTCCTGAAGCAACCTTGGGCGTGGGACTGGCACTACTGCTGCATCCAGCGAAGTCTAAATACAAGATATTTAGTCAAAAATAATAAATTGATAATTCAGCAAAAGTAGCAGCAGTTGCTATTACTTTTGTGGGAAATGTATTATTTTTGTGTGATTATTACATTAAAAGCTGCAGATCTGCATTATGTACAGTCTTTATGCTCCCTAGCAATCTAAAGTCTTTTTTTCTGTTTTTAAGTCTCATTAACAAGTGATTGTCTTATGTCTGCACAGCTGTTTAGTCCCAATCCTGTGAGTTCTCATCACAATGTGTGCTTATTCTTATTCATCAGACAATCTGATGAATTTTAAAACAAGCATCAGAACAGGGAAGAAAGATTACTTAAATGACTTTAAACATAGCCTGGTTATTGATGCCAGACAGGCTAGTCTGGGTATTTGTGAAACTGCTGATCTACTCAGATTTACATGGTTTATAGAGTAGAGTGAGTAGGAGTTCTCTGAGCAAAAATGACTTGTTGATGCCTTAGATCGGAGGAGAATGGCTAGACTGGTTTAAGCTGATAGAAAGGTAACAGTAACTCAAATAACATCTCATTACAACTTATGTAGGTATGCTGATGAGCATCTCTGAACGCACATCATGTTAAACCTTAAAGCGGCACAAGAATACACCGGGTGCTACTCCTGTCAGCTAAGAACAGGAAACTGAGGATATGGGCTCACTAAAATTGGACAATAGAAGATTGGAAAAACATTGCCTGGTCTGATGAGTCTCAATTTCTGCTGCAACACTTGGATGGTTACATTAGGATCAGAATTTTGTGTAAACAACAAGAAAGCATGAATCCATTCTGCTCTTTATTAATAGTTCAGGCTGGTCATGGTGTAATGGCATGAGGGATATTTTCTTGGTACCAACTAAGCATCATTTAAATGCCACAGCCTGCCTGAGTATTGTTGCTCGCCATAACATCTTTTTATGACCACAGGATAACGTTTCATGTCACAAAGCTAAAATTATCTCAAACTGAACATGACCATAAGTTTACTATACTGAAATACAAAGTGCTTACAAAGTTAGGTCAAACTGCTATAGCATACTGTATCACAGGAAACGAAAGAAAAAAGAGTAAGATGAAGTGAAAGTGTGAGATTTAATGTATCGATTTTCTTTATAGCTCAGCCAGGCGGTAATGCTGAGAAATAGGAGTGTGTGTTTGTGTTTGAAAGATTGAAAGAGCATCCCTAACAAAAAAATCTGTTGTTTTAGTGTAGATTTAGAAGAGACAGAAGACAAAATAAAAGAAATAGGAAATATGTCCACATGTGGGTAGGTTTGTGTGACCTGAATGTTACTTAGATGATAGTGAAGTGTGCGTGCCTAGAGTGTAAGTGAACGAGAGAAACAACTCAAACAGTCAAGTTTAAAAGAAGTGCTATGAAAGAGAATGAAGTGTGATGAGCGAGCATGTGAAGACGAATGCATTACAGGGCTTACAGCTGATTGCGGAGACTTCTGCTCACACTGTATGTGAACAAGACAAGCAAGCAATCACAAACGCTTCCAGACGTTTCTAAAAAACTGTTTTCATCAGTGGCTAGTTGATCACCATTTGTCAGGTTGAGCATCGTCTCTGGTTTATGATGTATTGAAAGCACTGCATAGGAAAAAAATCTGTTTTTCAGAAAGTTCTGAGCATTCATATTTTTCAGAACAGTAGCTAGCTAGATTTTAGTTGTCCATTAAAAAAGACAGCAGAGACCTAAATTGCACAGGTTTAATTTTTGGGTTTGTTAAAAAAAAAATTATTGCACTCTTTGTCAAAGGTCAGAATGCTCTTGTGACTTCACAGTATTTACATAACTAGTTTTAGACTTTCTAAAATGTAAAAAATATTGTCATATGAAATGCATAGCCTAAGTGTGACCACAGCTTGACCTTTTCCACATTTTGTAGTGCTGCAACCTGGAACTAAATAGGACATGAATTAAAGTTAGCTTGCTAAATGATTTTTTTTGGTTTTTTTTGGACATTTTGGACTTATCGGCCTTGAGTCTATTAACTCACCTTCAAACGCTCACCTTTCAAGTGGGACCTGGGATTTTGGTTTAAGAAAAGGGTATCCAGGTGAACTTGGTCTTTCTAGGATAGTTCTTCAGTGCAGCTTTTATATTATAAAGCTTTTGATGTAACATAGAAAAATGTCTTTTATAAAGTTCTATCTAATAAATCATAAAGGATGACCTAGAATAAAGAGTAGCCACATCCAAGATGAAGAAAACACCATAAAAAGAACCTTATTATATTAAGGTCATGAATGCTTTTAGGAATCATCACAGAAACCAAATGGAAGGGAGAGACTGATCAGGTGTCAGATAATTAATGTTATAATATGAGGTATGACACTAATATGATGATATTAGGAGGAGAGTGTTACCATAGTCCAGTAGCAGTGAAACTAGGTGAAATGGAGCCCAGCAAACACCAAAGAGAAGCACCACAGTGGCCATCATCTTCACTGCCCTCCTTTTCCTCCTGGAAAGAGCAAGATAGTTCATCCCTCTCTCCCTACCTTCTACTGCCAGTTTACATACTGGCATGTTTCTGGACAGTGGGAGGTAACCAAGAAACAGTAATGCAACCTTGGGCTCAAACCAGAGACCATAAAGCTGTGAGGTGGCAACACTTCCTGGTAAAACTGAGCAGGAGGTAGAAATATACCCTAAATCACCATTTGAACAGTCAATTCTCAAAAAAAAAAGGACAAGAGTAATAATTGGAACGACTTTGACATGGGCCAAACTGTGGCTAGAGGGCAGACGACTGGGTCAACCGGTCTTTGGGGGTGTTCCAGGTCTGCGGTGGTCAGAACCTACCAAAAGTGGTCTGAGGAAGGACAACTAGTGAACTGGCAAACAGGATCATGGGCATCCAAGGCTCATTGATGTACGTGTGGAGCAAAGGTTAGCCCATCTATTGGAACTGTTTCAATCCACAGAAAGGCTTCTGTACTTAAAATTGTTGAAAAGGGTAATTCCATGACTACTGCTGAAAGTGCTTAAAACTGATCACAAAATTAAAAAAAGTGCTTAAAACTGTACATCAAGACTGGATCATGGAGCAATAAAAGAAGGCGGTAAGAGATGACACCAGGACACAGTGTGAAGCTCAGAGTAATGCTCTGCTGGCAAAACCTTGGGTCCTCGCATTCATCTAGATGTTACTTTAACACCTACAACTTACTTAAACATTGTTCCAGAACACGTACACTCCTTTAAGGCAGCAATATCCCTTTAATTACAATGATTTCTCTCAGCATGAAATGCAAAATAAGTAAGTATAACACTTACATAAAAAATTGTCAATGTGTCTCTTTTGGACCCCGATATACAAGTATATATGGATTCTGTGATTATTTATCATATCAGTCTGGTAGACATTTAGCCATGTTCTCAGTATGAAAGTGCTCTTACTTCTGCTAATTATATAATAAGTGTTAACATGTATAGTAACCATCATCTCCTGATCACTCTGAACTAAGAAAAATATGGTAATTATTCTTGTATGAGCATTGTTCCCCTGATGGCTACTTAACCTTATGTGCATGGTGACCTGTAATAGACTGGCATCTCATTCAGGGTGTATTTCCTCCTCATGCCCAGTGTTCCCAGGATAGGCTCCAGAATCACCATAACTCTGAAAACTATTAAAGTGGTTACTGCCTTGGATATCAGCATGTCTGTGATGCAGTCGTAGTTACAAGGGATGTTGAAGACATCACATTAAAAACCAGCTGCTACAGTATTTGCAACTTGCTACAATTGCTACCTTTTCATTTTGAGACTAGATCTCAAAAAGAGACTTTTGCTTTGGCTGTTACTGCCTAATCATATTAGCAAAAATGTAAAAATGCAAAATATTAATCAAAAAAATATAAAACAGTTTTATTCCAATATTTTCGCTTCCTATGCTGTTCCTTAGTCTACAAATCAATTTTGAAACCCAACTGACTGTCCACTTATTTAATCTGTATTTATCCTTGTTTATTCCTTTCCTTGGTAACCCACCACCCGATTGTCCCTTTTAACTGGTTCCAGCTGTTCCATGTTTTCATATTTGTCTTTCCTGTTCAAGCACAGAGTGTGCCTGCTGCTGTGGGTGCAGCTAGTTTTATATTTCCTTTCAGCAATTCTGTTTTCAAAAGAAAAAAAAAAGGTTTTGTCTAGTTTCCGATTTCAATGGATGAGGCAAAAAAAGACACCTACCTTACATACACTAGTGTAAAGATGTACTCTTTCACAGTTATAGCTGAAACAGTTTTATCTAAACTTTTTAATTGCTATATCAGATTTTCTGGATAAAGATTTTAAAAGTAGGAAATCGTTCCTATCTGGCCAAAGATTTTTAGAATTACTTCATTTTGGTCTTAGTTTCACGAATAGGAGTAAGAGATATTTATCAAGATTCCTAAAAAAGAAAATCACAAATTGTTTCGGTTCACTTTTTATCTTTAGAAGTAAGTATCTTTTACGCAGCCTACTTTAAGGCTCTCAGTGTCGTAAAAAGTGACGTCACACCCTTTCCTCTGCGCAGTCCTACTTCTCACTGAAAAAGAGTAGGAAGCTCTATAAATAACTTTTATGTGCTACTCTGCAGTAGGAATATTTTTAGTCCTAAATAAACTTTGAGCATGATTCCTACGAATAATTCTGAGATGCTTAGTAAATACGGGCCCTGGTGTATCCCAGCCCAGTTTTTGGGCCTCCTCCTACTTCCAGGACTCTGATGAGAAACAGGATAGTGATAGCGAAATTGAGGAGTGACTGAGGAGGTCAAGGAGTAATCAATAAGAACTCCAATAAGTTCAGCCAGAACATGTTTTCTACTTGGTCGGAGTTCTGGCAAGATCAAGAGGAACAAGGGGCGCGTTGGTGAGTGATCTATGTTATCCAGGAAAGAGTTGGCAAGATCAAGTAGAATCATTGGCAAGAACTCCTGCTAGAAGCCATGAGGCTCATGAAACGCTAGCATCATTCTCTTGTCCCTTGCTTGTGATGCTCTTGCCAAGCTCTCCTCGTAGTCACAGACCTCTTGCTGCGCACTCTGTGACTCTACTCGCTCCCTATGAGTGCTCCTCTAATCACGAGATAGGCGGATAATTCATCTTTCTCACTGTACACTCACCATTCACTTGCCAAGAACTCCTTGTTCTTGTAAACGCTCTCCTTAAATCCATATGTCCATGATGTAACACCTTTTCTAGGCCACGGAATGACCATTTTCTTGCCAAAATCACTCCTAACAAAATTTCTTATCGGACACCTGTATGTTTAAAAGGGCTTTACATTTCTGACTGAATTCCTGAGGTATTGTTCTATGGAACTCCAAAGTGTTCAAAATTAAATAAATAAATAGGACATGATGAAATAAATCAACTCTATAAATAAATAAGACACATATATGTAATATGAGAATAAGTACTTAGGGTCAACGGTCCAGAGCAATGGAGAGGTGGAAAGGAGGTGAAGAGGCGGGTACAGGCAGGTTGGAATGGGTGGAGAAAAGTGTCAGGTGTGTTGTGCAATAAAAGAGTATCAGCGAGAATGAAAGGAAAGGTGTACAGGACAGTGGTGAGACCAGCAATGCTCTATGGCTTAGAGACAGTGGCACTGAAGAAAAGA